>CM019065.1:396807040-396962727 GCA_009667805.1 Leptobrachium leishanense | reverse complement strand
GATTTGTGTCAGGGAGGGGTCGGGTTATATCTGTGTGATTTGTGTCGGAGGGGTCGGGTTATATCTGTGATTTGTGTCGGAGGGGTCGGGTTATATCTGTGATTTGTGTCAGGGAGGGGTCGGGTTATATCTGTGTGATTTGTGTCAGGGAGGGGTCGGGTTATATCTGTGTGATTTGTGTCAGGGAGGGGTCGGGTTATATCTGTGTGATTTGTGTCAGGGAGGGGCCAGGTTATATCTGTGTGATTTGTGTCAGGGAGGGGTCGGGTTATATCTGTGTGATTTGTGTCAGGGAGGGGTCGGGTTATATCTGTGTGATTTGTGTCGGGGGGTTGGGTTATATCTGTGTGATTTGTGTCGGGAGGGGTCGGGTTATATCAGTGTGATTTGTGTCAGGGAATATCTGTGATTTGTGTCAGGGAGGGGTCGGGTTATATCTGTGATTTGTGTCAGGGAGGGGTCGGGTTATATATCTGTGATTTGTGTCGGGAGGGGTCGGGTTATATCTGTGATTTGTGTCAGGGAGGGGTCGGGTTATATCTGTGTGATTTGTGTCAGGGAGGGGTCGGGTTATATCTGTGATTTGTGTCAGGGAGGGGTCGGGTTATATCTGTGTGATTTGTGTCAGGGAGGGGTCGGGTTATATCTGTGTGATTTGTGTCAGGGAGGGGTCGGGTTATATCTGTGTGATTTGTGTCAGGGAGGGGTCGGGTTATATCTGTGTGATTTGTGTCGTACGGGCTGGGTTATATCTGTGTGATTTGTGTCAGGGAGGGGTCGGGTTATATCTGTGTGATTTGTGTCAGGGAGGGGTCGGGTTATATCTGTGTGATTTGTGTCGGGAGGGGTCGGGTTATACAGATGTGATGTCCCTTCCTGTCACTCTCGGTGAGGCGTGCTGTCCCTTTCTGTATGTGGATGTAGCCTTTGTTGTTTATACAGATTCAGTTTATGGGTTGGCCTGGCTGGCTCTTTCTTACCAGGTAAAGTGGCCGTGTCGAAGATCGTGGATTACCTG
The DNA here is from genome assembly GCA_009667805.1 of Leptobrachium leishanense. NCBI lineage: Eukaryota > Metazoa > Chordata > Amphibia > Anura > Megophryidae > Leptobrachium > Leptobrachium leishanense. The sequence goes on along the minus strand of CM019065.1, from coordinate 396,961,709 downwards.
CGTCATACCACGAGCCGGGGCTCTGAGGACAGCGGCCTGGACGAGCTGTGCAATATGCTGGATCCGGAGCGGCAGGACATTTCCATGGACCTGGATACGTATCACGCCATCATGAAGGAGTGGATCGATGACTGCAGGAATAACGGGTCAGTGGGGGAAATACTCAATAAAACCCCGAGCCGGGGATACTTTCTACCCTTGGTTTTGGGGCTGTGCATCATGTAGAGGGAACGGGTTCCTGTAATCCTGGTTTCATTGTTGTGGTGTACACGGCGTTCCCCTCCCAGGGCTGAAATCTTCAACTGCTCCATCGGCCACTTCAAGCATTTTATAACGGGAAGTGCTGAGGATGATGTGTGTTGTAGAGGTAATGCCTCGGCTTAATACATGATGTGGGAAACACTCCGTGATCAGACTATGATTCTGTCCGCCTTTGCTCCCTTGTAACATTTCCTCACAGGCCCCTGTGGTGTGTGTGACCCAGGAAATGTAATCACCCGGGTCTGTGACTGACGGGGCTTCCGGGTGAAGTTACTGTACATGCTTTGCTTTTTAATAAAACTCTAACATTTGTAAGGGGCTGTAAGAAGCGGAGGTTGTCCCTGGCATGTCACCCACTGTATTGGAGTGCAGTATCGGTGTGGTTGGTGTGTCGGTGCTGCTGTGGCCTGTATAAACCTCCCGGTCCTGCTACCTTGCTGCGGCTCCTTTTTATAAACGCTGTGTTGTCTGCATATAATTTGTGCTGCTCGCTCTGCATTTTATGATTTTGCTTTTGATTTCTAGTGACGACGATAAAACCCGGGAATCCGTCCTGTGTTTGGAGGACTCGATGCAGAAGCTGCGCGATGGGTTCATGGCGGGTAAAGATGCAGAATACAAGCTGTGCGCACACCTTACGTCTTATGTTTCGATACGCTGTGATTTAACTCTCTGCTTCCCAGTGCGGCGGATCTCCGGGACCATGAACATCACCTCGGGGAGCCTGGAGGCGTTTGGGGGAGACTTGTCCAGAGACCATCTGTAAGCGGCGCCGTGTTAAATGCTTCACTCAGGATGGGGGGGGGTGGTTTACATTTTAACGGGATCCATTAAACCAGGCGTCCGTTATATTTTCCCTCAAAACTCCTCGGTCACAAACCCCATGGACTCAGATACTGCCTCTGATGGGCTTAACCTATTGGGTAATCCTGCCCATAAACGTTTGGGGGATGGAGGGGGGGGAAACATCGTGGATTCTTCCAGATTTGAGTCTCCATCTCCTTTCCGCTGCAGTTCCTGACGTGTACACACGGTGGCAGTGCTGTGCAGTGTTTATATGCAGACATGCTGGACTGGAACCTGTGATCCCCCGGGCAGCATGTCAGCCACTGGGGCAGCCCATAGGTTCCCAGAGCTCAGGAGCAGAGTTACAGAGCACCCCTGATCCAGAAAGCGCCGATGTTGCTGCTCCAACAAATGCCGGCATTTCACAGCACTAAAATTCGAAGAGCAGGAGAAGCGTCGCTGTGCTGTCGCTCTTTGGATTTTATTGTTGTGCGACGCCTGTGTTTGTCAGCGCTGCGACACCGCGTGAATAACATGGCAAACTTTACTTAGCTTAAAACTCACTTTTTACATCTGCAGATCTGTCATACGCCAAGAGACCACAAGGGGGCAGAACAATGCGAAAAATAAATGAAAACCATTTTATATACACATTTTTTCTGTACATCTTGGAGTCTGATACGATCCTGTGTGTCGCGCTTTGCTGCGATATTTCCTTTAATGAGCTTTATTCGCCAAGACGAGCGCAACTCCTGAAAACGTGCGACGCGTTCACCTGGCCAATCACACGGGGAAACGTCGGCTAATGCTCCTGATTGTTCATGTCTCAATGTGAAGCCCACTATGTATCTGTACAAAAAACCTCACCCCAAATTAAATGGACGCACTGTTACCCTGGTTACTCCATATAGTAATATCTTTGTGGAGCGATCAATCCCTTATAGAAACCACCTATTTACACAGCGTGTGGGTGTTTTTAGGGGCTCCTCCATATATTCAGGGTGTGCGGGTGTGTTTTTAGGGGCTCCTCCATATATTCAGGGTGTGTGGGTGTGTTTTTAGGGGTTCCTCCATATATTCAGGGTGTGCGGTGTGTTTTTAAGGGGCTCCTCCATATATTCAGGGTGTGTGGGTGTGTTTTTAGGGGTTCCTCCATATATTCAGGGTGTGCGGGTGTGTTTTTTAGGGGCTCCTCCATATATTCAGGGTGTGCGGGTGTCTTTTTAGGGGCTCCTCCATATATTCAGGGTGTGCGGGTGTCTGTTTAGGGGTTCCTCCATATATTCAGGGTGTGTGGGTGTGTTTTTAGGGGTTCCCTCCATATATTCAGGGTGTGCGGGTGTGTTTTTAGGGGCTCCTCCATATATTCAGGGTGTGCGGGTGTGTTTTAGGGGCTCCTCCATATATTCAGGGTGTGGGTGTTTTTTAGGGCTCCTCCATATATTCAGGGTGTGTTTTTAGAGGTTCCTCCATATATTCAGGGTGTGTGGGTGTGTTTTTAGGGGCTCCTCCATATATTCAGGGTGTGCGGGTGTCTTTTAGGGGCGTCTCCATATATTCAGGGTGTGCGGGTGTCTTTTAGGGGCGTCTCCATATATTCAGGGTGTGCGGGTGTCTTTTTAGGGGTTCCTCCATATATTCAGGGTGTGCGGGTGTGTTTTTAGGGGCTCCTCCATATATTCAGGGTGTGTGGGTGTGTTTTTAGGGGCTCCTCCATATATTCAGGGTGTGCGGGTGTCTTTTAGGGGCGTCTCCATATATTCAGGGTGTGCGGGTGTCTTTTAGGGGCGTCTCCATATATTCAGGGTGTGTGGGTGTGTTTTTAGGGGCTCCTCCATATATTCAGGGTTTGCGGGTGTGTTTTTAGGGGTTCCTCCATATATTCAGGGTGTGCGGGTTGTGTTTTTTAGGGGCTCCTGCATATATTCAGGGTGTGCGGGTGTGTTTTTAGGGGTTCCTCCATATATTCAGGGTGTGCGGGTGTGTTTTTAGGGGTTCCTCCATATATTCAGGGTGTGCGGGTGTGTTTTTAGGGGCTCCTGCATATATTCAGGGTGTGCGGGTGTGTTTTTAGGGGTTCCTCCATATATTCAGGGTTTGCGGGTGTCTTTTTAGGGGCTCCCTCATATAGTCAGGGTGTGCTGGTGTATAACAGAGCTGCACAGTAATAAACCTCCCAGCAGTGAATAAACGCTGATTTATAAATCTCTTGCTGTAATGAGGTTTTTTTGCTTTTGCTGTAAATGTAATTTTATTGGTCTGCTGGATAGTTTGGGAATATTCTGGTGTTTTGGCTCCGCCTCTAGCGCCATTCAATAAAATGCCCCGGTGCTCTCACTCGGGGGGGGGGTTAAATGATTTTAAATGCCCAATCCCTGCATACCTGGACGTGTCCTCTCGCCCGCAGGGAGACGTCAGACCTCATTACCTGCGTCGCGGATCTACAGTACAACAACCAGAAGCTGCAGGAGCAGAAGCACAAGATGAAGATGACGATCGAGTCCTTGGAGGAGACCAATCACAGGCTGCTGGAGGAAAACGAGGAGCTGCGCAGTCAGTGGAAGAGGTGAGGAGGAGCTCACATATGCTGCGGCGCATCCCAGTATCAGACTCTGTATTAACAGGCTTTAATAATCCATTATTTAGCACTCAGCAGTCGGTCGCCCGGGCGAGGACCCTGAAAGACGAGCTGGAGGAGATGAAGATCAGCATGAGCAGCGCGGAGGAGAGGAAGGCACAGCTGGCGTCACAGAACAAGCAGCTGGTAAAACGCGTGTCCCACTTAACACCTTGTTGAGTCAGGGAACCCAAACACTCTTTTGGGGTGCCCGAACTATGAAAGCCCCCCCCCCAGCTTAGCATTCCTTATGTTGAACGCTTGAGACCAATAGTCTCTGGATTTTGGCTAATTGGATCTAATACAGCCTGAATGGGGTGTAAATCCTGTACTTAATGATTTTGTCCCCGTCACATGAGGTCGGGGGGGGGGGTTGTGCACTCGTGGTGTCATGGCGTGGCTCAGATATATTTCGTTATTCCGGATAAAGGATTCGCGCTCAGTATACATGATACTGTGCCCAATAGGAAGGCCGTGTGGTGCGGCGGCCAGAGAGGCACGATGGCAGCTTTAAGTGTGTCGGGGAGCGGGTCACAAAGTTCCTTAGCCCAGGACCCCATGAACGCAGAGGGTGGTCCTTCCCTTCTCTTGCAGGGTGTTTATTCCTGCAGAATTCCACACAATACACCGTCATTTTATTTCTAAACGGTCTGTGACCATCCGGAAATCCTTTATTAGAAGGAGCTGGTGCGCGGCCTTTGTTGCTCCTGTCACCATGGGTGAGGAGGACGCTGAAGAGGAACCTCCGAACTCCAAATGGTTCGAAGCCACACGGCCCACGATGCTCCGTCAAAATGTGCATCGCTAAGTGTGTCGTTCCAAAATCCCACTAACATTCTGTGAATCATTAAATTGGTGGTGTCAAACTCGCCCCCCCCCCATGTTGATTTGACTAAAATTGTAGAGTTTTCCTATTGTTACAACGGAAATTTAGAATTTTTATTAAAGACTCGGAGGCGAGTATTTTGCTGCTCTGAGGAGCAGAAAAAAGCTATGCAACGAATACCCCCTTCCCGAAAGCCTCCAATCTTAATTTCCATAGTCCCGAAGATCAAGTCTTTCTCCAATCTCCTTTCTTTGCTCGTCCAGAGGAACAGATCGGTATTTGTCGTTTTATGTGCTTTTATTGGATCACCCCGGCTTGAATGCAATAAATGGCCAGAGTCATGGGAGATACCGTTCTGAAACATCTGGGAGTCGGAGTTTGTGATTTACCCCCCCCCGCATTGTTAAATGGTTTACATGCATTACTCCTTACTGGTCACTAGATGGCGATGTCCAGCTCCACAATACTCCCACTGCTGGAAAAAACAAAGTGTGTGTGTGCACAATGAAGAGGTAACAAGTTCCAGAACGTTGTACAATATGTGAGACAAAATAACATACATATATACAAATACACAGAACAGTAAGAGAGGAGATCCTGCTCAAGAGCTTACAATCGAAGAGTAGAGGGGTGACACACTGAGGCGAGGATAAATAGGGTAGGTTAAGTATTTGGGTGCATGAAATCTACAAATATACAGTGAGATGATAGGCTTCTCTAATGTGTTTTCAGAGACTTCTTGAAGGACTGGAGAGACAGAGTCTGTTGTGGGAGAGGGAGTTCCATAGAAAGGATGCAGCTCGGGAGAAGTCCTAAAGACGAGAGTTGGGGGTGCGGGTACGAGGAACTCCTAGCATCAGATCATTGATCGAGTGAAGTGGTCGGGATGGGATGTACCTGCTAATAAGGGAGGAGATGTAGGCAGCGGTGCGGTTATGGAGGAGATGTAGGCAGCGGCGCGGTTATGGAGATGTAGCGATGTGTTAAAGTTTACTGTGGCAGTACCCATTTTTGGCCACAAGATGGAGACAATCACGATTAAAGACCCTGGACACTCGAACTACATGTCCCGGCATGCTTTGCGAAGAAACAGGAAGTGGGTGGGTTTTTGGAGACGCTGTACATCCTGCACCTCGTGGAGAACAGGCAGAGCGCGCCAGGGAGTAGAGGAGAGCGGATGCACACACAGAGAAGGAGAGACCAAAAGATAGGCCGGAGCGCAGACAGAGTGGATCGGGCCTTAGGATTGGGGTCACCCAGCCTTGCGGGATACAGACATCACCCTCTATACTATCCGAGTGCAGTTGAAGGAGAGAAGACCCCTCGAGTAAGGAGTACCACGGTCGATTGAAGCGGGGAGCAGGCGGTAAGCTGGATGAGTCGCGGCTGACAGACAGAAGGCCAGACAACAGATCCGGTGGTCGGCGTCCCCAGTCAACATCGAGCGGAGAGACGTCCTGGGTCAGCGGAACCTCAAGCTTGCGCTGGATGGGTGAGAGGCCCCAAGGCCGTTATGTAAATAAGAGCGTACGCTGCTGTTTTCCTTCTAAAACCCACAGGGCCCAACTGACTAGTCGAAGACATCATTAAAGTAAACTCACTGGCCAGTTGAAAAGTACCCGGGTACCCTACACACACGAATACACACCACTTCATGTTCTGGGACTTAACCTGTGCAGGACTCAGTTTCTTTTCCGAATCGGGACAAGGGGCAAAGTTAAAGTTACATTCCGAACATTTTTTTCTCTTTTTGTTCCCGCTGCGCGTTTACCGTGATACGAGAACTGTGTATTTTATTGTGTCCCGCTACGCGGTTTTTTCTCGAATTTCGTATCTTTTAAATTCTGCTCGGTCGGGGGTTTTTTTTTCCGAAAATACGAAGCCCTCGTGTTTTCGTTTCTTTTACCGCTACGCGTTTATCGTGTTACGAAAGTACTGTAAATCTTCCTGCATATACCGTGTCTCAAGAGCTGCAAACCTTTTTAGTAAACCTTTTAACTGGTAAAACTTACAGCGGTGTTGGAGTATATTTATTCCCTAGTGCGGGGAGACTGACCCGTGGTTCAATTTCAGCGGCTCCTCCGGGAGTGAGCACTACAGAGAGCAGGGCAGCCATCAGAAATGATGGGGCCCCTTACTAAACCTGACGATGGGGGGGGCCCCCCGGGCCTCCCCCCGGCACTCTCTCGACCTCTAACAGCTTTTCTCCCCCTTCAAAAAAAGAAAAGGTCATAACAGAGCACCACAGCAATAAAACTCCCAGTAATGTGCAGTGTGTATGAGCGTATCACAGAATCCACAGCAATAATTCTCACAGTAACGGACTGTATATGATGGCCTTTGGGTCTGGTTTGGTCCCTGGGGTCTGTGCTCGGGGTCTGGGCTGGGCCTGGTCCCTGGGGTCTGGGCCTTGGGGTCTGGTCCCTGGGGTTGGGCCTTGGGGCCTGGTGTCTGGGTCTAGGCTGGGCTTGGGCTCTGGTCCCTGGGTCTGGCCTGGGGTCTTGGGGTCTGTGCCTTGGTGTCTGGCCTGGGGCCTTGGTGTCTGGGCCCTGGGTCTTTTGGGGTCTGGTCCCTGTGGTCTGGTCCCTGGGGTCTGGGCCTCGTGGCCTTGGGGTCTGGTCCCTGGGGTCTGGTCCCTGGGGTCTGGTCCCTGGGGTCTGGTCCCTGGGGTCTGGTCCCTGGGGTCTGGGCCTCGTGGCCTTGGGGTCTGGTCCCTGGGGTCTGGTCCCTGGGGTCTGGTCTGGCCTTGTGGTCTGGGCCTTGTGGTCTGGGGCCTGGGCCTCGGGGTCTGGGCCTCGGGCTCTTGGGTCTGGGCCTCGGCTCACCACTCTGCTGTCTTCTTTTCTTCTCCTTTTTCTTTTCTTCTGTCTTCTGCTCTTCAGCCCGGACCCTCCGTCTCAGGCGCGCAGCTTCACTGAGTGGAGGGGGCGGAGCCAAAGCAACGTTCTTGGGAGGCCCCCACACGCTGCTTGGCCCCGCCCAGCCAGGAAGTGAAGCTGCCAGGAGACACAGTGTCTCCTCCGGCTCCTGCAACAGAGACACCGCTCCGGATTCGGACTCGAGTCTGATACCGGAGCTGTAAAAGGGCGACGCCGCTGCCGATGGGGGCCCGGGACCCCCCCCCCCAGCGGCCCGGGCCCCTTACGGCAGCATGGGGCGTAACGCCCTGATGCAGAGCTTTGTATGTGACCAATATAATGAATTTGAGTCTATAAGCATTTTACCCTTATTTCTCTTCCATTACCTTTCTCTTAAGTTACCTTTACTTCCCTCCAAGAACCCAAACCCACCCCACCCTCCGCCCCCGCTCTCCCCATAAATAAAACACACGTCAAAAGTATTGGCGGTTTGAAAAGGTCACGTCTTTTATTTATTAAGGCCAAAAAAATCATTGCCTTTGTGGCAGAATTATCAGCGATCCTCGCTTTCTTGGAATAGGTAACACCAGATAACACTGGTACCATAGATCCAGCCAGATAACACTGGCAACCGCAATGCACCACCAGCATTGCCAGAAATAGCAGCCGGCCCCACGTGGCTAAGCTAGCGCGACCACACGCTGCTCTCTTTATAGCAGATAGCAGGCCCGGGAGGATCTTCAAACCAGGAGGCACCTGTGTTTGGCCGCACAAACCACCACACAGACCTCCTAACCTACAGACCTATTTCACTGCCACCAAAAATGAGGACCCTCTTTTTCCGCCACCAATAAAAGACCGTGACCTTTTCACTTGCCTTACACAAGGGTCTTTATCAGGCCTTCGATGTTGCCAACGAAAAAGGTTGTTACCCGCCTCCGACAAATCGACGCCGTCGTTCCTAAACAATTCCTCCTGCCTTGTCACTATGTTCTGATGCTCCAAAAACCTTTCCTCCCATCCCCAGCATAATCTTTTTCGCTGCCTGGTTTAGCTTCTTTTTCTGAATGTATCCTGCTCCCTGCAGTTCCTCCACACTAATCTAGCAATTGCATTAGGCCACACTATCTGAACATCCGGCCATTCCTTCCCAAACCACCTAAATGTCTCTCGGACCCTATTCCGCAAATCTATCGTCGTCATAGCCCCTATCATTTTATATCTGGCTTCCCCCACCTTCTCCAAGATTGAATATAGAATATTTGATACATCTGAGTGTTGGTATTTAGGGGTTATTATTGCAGAGGATCTAAGGGTAAGTAGTCAATGTAATAGAGCAGCAGGAAATGCTGGCAGAATGCTTGGAAATGCTGGCAGAATGCTTGGTTGTGTAGGGAGAGCCTGTATTAGCAGTAGGAAAAGGGAAGTGCTCATGCCACTGTACAGAGCACTGGTGAGACCTCACTTGGAGTACTGTGTGCAGTACTGGAGACCGTATCTCCAGAAGGATATAGACATCTTAGAGAGAGTTCAGAGAAGGGCTACTAAAATGGTGTACGGCTTGAAGGAGAAAAGTTACCAGGAAAGGCTTAATGATCTTAACATGTACAGCTTGGAAAAAAGACGAGACAGAGGAGATATGATAGAAACATTTAAATACGTAAAGGGAATCCACAAGGTAGAGGAAGGGAGTATATTTAAAAGGAAACAAAGTAGCAAAACAAGAGGACATAGTCTTAGATTAGAGGGGCAAAGGTTTAAAAGTAACATCAGGAAGCATTATTTTACTGAGAGGGTGGTGGATACATGGAACAGTCTTCCAGTTGAAGTGGTAGAGGCCAAAACAGTAATTGAATTTAAGCCGGCATGGGATAGGCATAAGGCTATCCTAAACAAAAGATAAATCCAGGTAAAGTATCCATGTAATTGGGCGACTAGATGGGCCGAAAGGTTCTTATCTGCCGACATTTTTTATGTTTCTTTCCATCCCAGCAACATTACAGCCTTTTCCAAAGCCGCTTTGATTTGAAACCTGGACAAAATTGGTTCCATCCTCATGCCTCAAAAAACATATGGCCGTTTGCAGGAGCCGCCTCCAAATAACCGCTTACACATAACACCGGGCATACCTCCACTTAACCTCTGTATTACGCTCCAGTCTTTGTATAATATACACTCCCCCTCTAAGTAATGGATTCCTTTTGTTTTCACATGCTTCCGTCAGCCCAGCCCAGCTCACGGTTTTCTGGTGCATTGTTCCTAGCTGGGTGTGATTACATTGTCTCTGCACCTTTCCTCTCTGTGTGTGTGTGTGTGTGTGTGTGTGTGTGTGTGTGTGTGTGTCTTGCAAAATGTAAATAAACGCAGTCTCCATTTTGAGTTGAAAAAAGCAAGGATCTTATGTACGTTATTGCCCGCATTCTGGGCCATAAGCAGTACTTCTGCGGAATACTGACTTTAAGGGGGGCAGTCTGCACGTGGACAGGAAGCTCCACGTTACAGCCTCGTTCCCCGACTGCCCTCTGGTTTAAGCTAAATGGGGACTTCTCTAAAGGACCAGCCATTCTACCTAACAGCACCTCCTTCCCCCACTTTTCTCTCTATTTCTGGCAGTTCATATGCTGATTTCAACTGCTTTACTTTCCTACCCCCCTTCGCTTCACCCCTAATCAGTATCTTGAAGCCTTCCATAAAAAACCCTTACTCCATTCTCCTTATCCTCCATCTTAAGGCTCGCCAGCCCTGGAATCCTTTACCAATAGTATGAGGCTACACATGTTAAACGGTTTCTTGCTTAGTATATTATAGGCCCGAAGTTAAGTCAACCTACCCAAAATAATGAAACAGCATTTGCTAATATACAAAATCACGGTTTAGTGGATAAGCCTCTTCAGAAATTATAACAGACACATTTAGATGTGTATTTGGTTAGTAATTGTTATATATTCATAAGTCTGGCAGAAACAATCTGGATTAATTTAGTTGCGCAAATGTAAGCTTAAACAGATTGTACAGTTACTGCTGCAGCACTTCCTCATTGACAGCAGACCATGTGACTTTTTGAGGTTTAAGACGGCCGCCAGCCATGCGGTCACTGATTACCTATGTTTATAAGATCATACAGACTATACAAATAATAAGGTTTGATCAAGTATTACAAAGTGAAGCAAATATCAACGAGCATATTCTAGCTAACAATGCAAATCATTAGAACGGATAAATTAGCGCGTATTTAACCCAATAGATTACACAATCACGCATATAGTATGTCAAAATAGAGACAAATTCACAGAATTAATACACTTAATACATATCCACTCCCAGACTTTATTATGATGATGGTACGAGTGGGAAAGATGAGGGACAACCCCCCCCTCCCTTCCAGAATACATTACAGATAACGGGCTCCAGCCACTGGACAATAGAAAAGACAGTCAACACAATGGAATGTTTACCCATGCGTCTTCTCTAAACAGTGTGCTTAGGGAAACCCAGGATGTAAGAGTGCAAGCTCTTGAGCAAGGGGCCTCTCCTACTGTTTAATGAGTGCAAAATATAACAACTTATAACTGTAACATACAGATACACACTTTGACAACAGCATAGCACATCACACACACTCTACACTATATACAGAGACCATAAACTGTAAAGCAAAATACTTGCAAATAAACATTGGGGCGGCCGTTTCGCCACAGGTTGCTTTGTATGCTTCCGGCCTGTTCAGTACAAAATGACTGCAGCTCATTAAAATTTATCTATTTTGGAGTGCTATTTGGTGCTAGAACACCCACTATTCATGTGTGTGATTCTTAAAATTGACCGTCAGTCATTTACTAGAGTGAGCACTTTAACTATAAGGCACAGCAATCTTCAGACAGACACAAGCAAAATTACTGATCCCAAATGCACCTATTAACATACAAAACAACAAATCACTGAATTCTAGCCAAGTTGTACCAGAACAATTAACCTATTCATAATTACTATCACGCCGATACTACACAAAATTAACAAGGGAATACAGTATTGCAAAGTGTAACGAATATCAAAAAGCATCAACTAAATAAAACCTACAAATCAATACAATGGAAAAAACTGCAAATTCTAATTGCTAATTAGAAGCACATGTTATTTGCAAACACTAATTAAACACCTGTTGTTTACGCCGTTTGAGAGCACAGGTCATTTAGAGGTGAGAATTAGACATGTGCATTCGTTTTAGTACTAAAACGATTTAGTCCGAATTTTGGGATAATTTAGTTTTCGTATGACTCAAGAGAAACGAAACTGCTCAGTACAAAAAACGAAAGAAACTAAAATAAAATGCACTACATTTTAGTTTGAGTCCTTTTTTTGATATTACATTGATGAGTGAAGGAGACCAGCAATGAAGAGCGCAACATCTGAAGTTCTGCACCCTCCACATGCCAATGCAGTAGGATGTTCTATACAGAGAGGGGCATTAATTAATTCAGGAGGATGTTCTATACATTATACAGAGGGGGTATTAATTAATGCAGGTGGATGTTGTATACATTATACAGAGAGGGGTGTTAATTAATGCAGGAGGATGTTCTAAACATTATACAGAGAAGAGCCTTTTTTTTTTCTTTTGCCATTTAAATCCAATGGCTGTGAGCGCTGAGATCGGCTGCTTGTTATATTATCTCTCAGTACTATGTATCAGGCTCAGCTGTTACAGTAACAGCGCTCAGAGTTTCAGTAGAACAAGGAAATAATATTGTTCTAACCTCTTATATATAAAAATATTATTTACTAGTTTTACTGAAACTCTGAGCGCTGTGATGAGCAGCAGTCAGTTACTGTAACAGCTTTGCCTGACACAGGGCAGTATTACAATGTTGGTGCTAACTTAACCACAGCTGTTGTAAACTGAAAACCTCCATAGGCTATAATGGCTGTGGGAAGTTTACAACAGCTCTGGTTAAGTTAGCATCAACTATGTAATATGGCCCACATTGTGCTGAGAGTGAGAGATACTGTAACAGGCAGCGATCTCAGCCCTCTGAGGAGTCACTTCAATAGTAATTGTATCCACTGGTTTTCGGATGAATGAAATTCGTTTTCAGACTAAAGAACTGAAAACGAATTTCTTTAGCAACTAAATAAATTGCATTTTAGGACTAATCCATTAGTTCAAAACGAAATTTTGTGCTGTGCACATGTCTAGTGAGAATCTTTGCACCTAGACGACATATCTAATAAACCGTTGCTTATAATATTCTGCAGTAAAGAGTCTCTTTATTTCTAGATTGTTTTTAGCATTTTTTTTTTTTTAAGCATTTTTTATACTTTTTTTAAAAAAAAAAAATTTCGAACGCGCCAAAAAGTTCGAAGTTCGCAAACTTTCGAACTGCCAATGTTCGAGTCGAACTTCGAACTGATCGCAACGCTCATCCCTAATTAGGCTAGGGTCAGACGAGCGCAGTGCAGGCGCACTTAATCACGGCCGTAGTAGCAGCAAGTGCCGGGCAATGACGGCCAATATACGAAGTACGGTCGCACAAAAGTCCGGCTGCGCAACGCAAGTGGAAAATGAACGCATTTTGTCGAACGTAAAACCGCTAGTACAGACGTACAGAGTGCGCTGCGTCCGCTAGCGGCGTGTGTGCGTGAATTGGAGACGTCAGACGCTACTAATGTCCGGCCAACATAACGTCCAGATGCACAAGTGTTTTATTGATGATCCGTACAAAATCACGGACGAAAAATGCGCATCGTATGACCGCTATCGCGTACTCCGTGAAAAAATACGTCCATTCGTTCGAACGCACTTTTTCACAGACAACGTGAAAATGCGTTCGTCTGACCCTAGCCTTAAAGGTCAGGCGTGTGAGAGGGGCCACGTGCGTCTTTTGCGTTTCCTGGGATGGAGGTTTTTGAACTGGTAAAATAATATTCTGCAAAGCTGCCGGCGCATCCCACTGATTTCTCGGGCCGCCTCTTATTTTTTAATATATATAAAAAATAATGTTTTTTTTAAATTTGCTCTGTTTTGAAGAAATTAATAGGAAATGAACAGGTTTGTGTTTTTCTGTTTCCTGTATTCTAGGAGAAAGACAATCTCTCGCTCATCCATAACATCAGTTCCCTGCAGGAAGAGGTGAGATTCCTCCACGTTTAAAGGGATGCTTTACTCATCCTGACTATTTTATAAAGTGGTCAGGAACTGTTTCAATAGAATATCCTTTAATCTGCCATGTGACGGCCTGTTCCCTAAAGCCTTTTTCTGGCAGATCAATCCCTCCGTGTCATGTTTTCGTAGTCTCATCCAGACTTTCCTCCATCAAAACTCTGATTTTCACCTAAATAGTTTGATTGAATGACCTGTGTTCGTTCAGCGCCTCTCGGTACATTTTCCCATTTCCAGTTTCTGTTGTTCAAATGGATTTAACTTTCGTTATTTTTAACAAAACTGGAAAATCGATTAAAAACCACACTCTTTTCTTTATTGGAATTCATATTTTCTATAGTGCTGGGTAAAAAGTACAAAAATGTGCATTAAATCCTTTTCCATAAACTCCCTAATGTTCACAGAATTACACACAATCCTATTACAAATGACAAGAGCCAAGTATGGACAGACCTTGTGCCTTTTGGGGGGCGCTGGACAAACTGGTGATCATTGAATATGTGCAAGAAGTCTGAACTGTAACAATGTGTTAGACAGCAGCAAGAAACGAGCGCTATCAACAGACACCTCCTGATACCAGTGCTGCACTAAACTCCTTACCTTCTCGCTACAAGTCCTGTACTAAACTGCTTCCCCCTGCAACACCGTGCAGATCTTATGCATCATAAACCTAGAAAAATATCAATGTACACAAAGACTGACAAGATTAACTGCAATGAAGTCTGTTCCAACTCACATGGTTCATGAAGTTTTTTACCCCTACCATATACCACTAATGATGGTGATGGAGGCATGTTCGCGGTGGCGTGTGATAATGCCTGCTTGTATCTTTTTTTTATTGGTGGAAGATTTGTAGAGTTGTTTTTTTTTGTTTTTTAGCTTTTTTTTTATGCAATGGTGGAATATATGTTTATTTTTATTTGCATGTTTTGCGCAGAACACGAGGAACATGGTGGAGGCGGAAGGATTGAGACGGACCATATTGGAGCTTTCTGAAAAAGTTTCACTTCTTCAGGTGAGTTCTGTGGGGAGGAGGGAGGGGGTCCACACATGGATTAATGTCTCCAACCTTACGGGGGACTTTGGGGGTTATTCACAAACACAATGTCATTTACTGCTGTTGTCACATTTCTAATCGGTGGCGTTTCCCATAAGGAGAATCCAGCCGGGGAGCAGGAGATGCTTAATCAGTGGATCTTCTACCACTGGTTTCCACCTCGATCGCCGGCAATGTTTGGAGTAATGGTCAAGTCCTGTGCTTTGTGAATAACCCCGTTATCTTTTTTTTTTTAAAAAAAATTTAAAAAAATGAGAAATTTAGACCTTTTTGGAAATGAGCAACAGAAATCTCGATGCTTTCTGGTTTCAGACTAATATAGAGTGACCGTAACGTGCTGCGCTTCCGCCTGCGCCACCGGGCGGCCTGTTATTAATGCACAGCCTGCAGATTGTGTTCAGAAATTCAGATTTTTTTATTTCCTGTTACCCCCCCCCCCCCCCCCCCCCCGCAGATGCAGCTGAGCGAATCGGAATCCGCCTTCCAGAAGAAAAAGGTCGCTCTACACATGGTAGGCTGCTTTATCAATCCTGGTCAACAGTGACAAGAAAAAGGGGAGATGATCCTCTTAAACGTCTATTTCCAAGTGGTATAAAGGAGTGATCACAGCCGTCATGTATAGTTACAGAACTTACAGTTACAAGTACTTATATAGCGCAAACAGCTTCTGTAGCGCTTTACAATGGGGAAGTAATAGCCTCTACTCACATGGTGCGGAGCCATTTTAGTTTGGCTCTTGTGTTGCGCGTAGACACAGATTCAGAGCAGCGGTGTGTTCCGGCATGCTGCGCTGCAGCCCGCGGCTCCCCTCTTTGTATCCTTTCTCCCAGCAAGAAGGTTCCAAGGATTTATATTAAACAGAAATTGGTTAATAGGGCTGTGAAAATTAACTATTAATCGATCATTAAAATTTTTGATTTTAAAATTTTATTTTGAGGGGGGGGGGGGCTCCCCAGAGGCTCCCGTATCTGACTAGTAGTCCAAATCTGGAACTGTACTGGCTTCCTGGGGCCCTGGGCGGCCCTACAGAAACGTGCGAAGCATGCTGCTTTGGCGCCGCCCTCCAGTCATGTGTGATTGGCGCAGGAAGAAGACTGCAGACGCGGAGGAGCGGTGCCTATGGTGCTGCCTGTCTCAGTCCAGCCTCGGACCCAGCCAAACCCCAGCAGGGCCCAGGGCCCAGACCCCAGCAGATCAGCTACAAGTAGTTGGATCTGTATGTGCGTTATAGTTTAAATTAATCCATTTTTTTTTTTTTTTTTTAATTTGATTAACCCAACACGAAAATTTGAATCAGTACCATCCCTAGTTAATAAACATAAAAGGCAATAATCAACAGTAAAAAATGGTGTCAGAGACGTTTTGCTCCCTGGGCTTCCTCAGTGTCTGCCACCGTTGCAGTGTCGCCATGTTTTTATTGGCTGGACACTAGTGCTGCTGCACCCGATCTTAGTGGTGTCTTCCCATTAGTTTGTATTTTCGGGTACAGATCCTTCCGATTGGTTCTTCCCTGCGCATGTTCCAAGACGCCCTCTTTTACGTGCTCGGAGCCACAGGGAATCCTGACCCTCATACCCTGGATGTCCCTATACTAGGATTTCTGTGCCCATTCCTCTGTCCCGTGGCTCGGGATTTATGATCAAGTCTTACTCCTTTGGACCCTCTTGGTTCTGCCACGTCTGACTCAAGATCAGGGTGACTCCTATGGGAATTCTCCTGGGTGGTTTTCTCCCCGTGCGTCTGACTGGCTTGAGACCTGCCCGGATGCGACTATTTGGAGAATGGGTGCAGCCAGATGTCCTGCCCTACGGAGAGTCTCGTCTCAGGTCTCACAAAGTTTCAGCTCGATGGCATCCGACACAGAGAAGACTATTCTGTATGCACATCAGAAGTAGTCACCCAGAAAGTGCGGCCAGGACTGACATGCCAAGGACACTCCTCTAGCTCCTGAGATCAAGGTGACAATAAGGATACACTGGGAATATTCCGGAATATTAGACATGTGCATTCGTTTTAGTACTAAAACGATTTAGTCAGAATTTTGGGATAATTTAGTTTTAGTATGACTCAAGAGATACGAAACTGCTCAGTACAAAAATGAAAGAAACTAAAATAAAATGCACTATATTTTAGTTTCAGTCCTTTTTGTGATATTACATTGATGAGTGAAGGAGACCAGCAATGAAGAGCGCAACATCGCAAAGCTACAGAAAAGGTTTGTATGCGTAATCCTTCCCGACCCCTACCCAAAAATCTGACAGTGATAGAGCTCCAGAATACTCACTCACAGCACAAACAGCCAGCACAGGAGAGGAAACCTTTACTTAACCCTTGCATGTCTATGAGGCAGACAAGATGATAAAAGCAGCTGGAGAAGGAAAACATTCAAATAAATCACACTGAAAGCTAATGACAGAGGAGGGCTGGATAGTAAAAACCCCTTTATAACAAGCAGCGTTGGGAGAAGAGAGGGACTTTATAAAATGTGTGTTATCTCCCCTCCTGCTCTGCATAATAGGGGCTTAGGTCTGATACATTTTATATTATCCAGGAGCACTATATCCCCCTTTCCTCATCTATAATACACATTTTATATAAAGTCCCTCTCCTCTCCCAGTGCTGCTTGTTATAAAGTTGTTTTTTTTTTACGTCTGATACATTTAGTATCCAGCTCTCACAGTTACTCTGTCATTATGAGCCTTCAGTGTGATTTATTTGAATGTTTTCCCTGGATTTAAAGTGCTTTATTTTATAAAAAAAAAAACTGCACCAGCCATCTCTTCTCTGAGCTTTCAGACCAATTTACGTTAATATTTTCCCTCTCCCCTGCTTTTATATTCCTGTCTAAGTAAAAGTTCCCTCTCCTGTGCTGAAGGTTCTGCACACTCCACATGCCAATGCAGTAGGATGGTCTATACAGAGAGGGGCATTAATTAATGCAGGAGGATGTTATATACATTATACAGAGAAAGGTATAAATTGAGGAGGATGTTCTATACAGAGAGGGACATTAATTCAGGAGGATGTTCTATACATTACACAGAGGAGGAGCCTTTTTTAAAGCCCTTTAGTGGCTGTGAGTGCTGAGATCAGCTGCTTGTTATTTTATCTCTCAGTACAATGTATCAGGCTCAGCTGTTACAGTAACTGACTGTAACAGGGCTCAGTTTCAGTAAAACAAGGAAATAATATTGTTCTAACCGTTAACCTCTTATATATAAAAATATTATTTACTAGTTTTACTGAAACGATGAGCGCTGTGATGAGCAGCAGTCAGTTACTGTAACAGCTTTGCCTGACACATTGTGCTGAGAGTGAGAGATACTGTAACAAGCAGCAATCTCAGCCCTCTGAGGAACCACTACAATAGTAATTGTATCCACTGGTTTTCGGAGGAGTGAAATTAATTTTCATACTAAAGAACTGAAAACGAATTTCTTACAAAACTAAATAAATTGCATTTTAAGACTAATCCATTAGTTCAAAACTAAATTTTGTGCTGTGCACATGTCTACGGAATATATCAGAATGTAGAATTAAATGATTAACTGTTTCCTGACAGCGGATTTGTGGAAAATCTCTTGGTAGTGAAGGGACTTGACACCTCGAGGTGAGGAATGCACGTCTGGATTAATCCCTAGACCTAGAAGGGTCTATTCACAAAGCAACAAAACTTTGCTTCTTATTAGAGGTGTGCGTTCGTTTCTTAATGAATCTCGATTCGTTTGAAAATTCGTATTTCGGAAGAACTTCAGAAATAACTAATTGGTTTGATCCGAAATGGTATATAACGAAATGGATTCGTTTTACTGTTTCACATGAGAAACCTTAATTGAATGTTCGTTTTTGTTTTTGTGTGATCCAAATCGATTACAAATGAAATTATGAAAACGAATCCGTTTAGTTTTACTGTTTCACAATGCACTCCATCCCTGTCAATTGCATGTGGCATTGAATCTGTTGTATTCAGCACCACAGGCCAATAGACAGCTCAATATTTAACCCTAGCTTGCCTTTTAACCCTCATGTTTAACCCTAATGTAACAGTAATTGAGCAGGATTTGATTTTGTGACTGAGTGACTGTACCCTAACTAAGTACCTCCATCCGCAGGCTCTCTTCCATGTAACAGTCTCCACCGTCACTGGAGCAATCTTAGCTAACAGGTCACCCAAACCTTACCCACAGTTGAAAGAAAGATGCAGACCGTTGAAATTCAAAAAGCAGACTGTTTATTCACACACACACAGCTACCCAGGCAAGGAACAACCCCCTTGATGAATACAACCAAACAGATAACATCACAGGTCAAATAGGACCTTCCAACAATGGGACTTCCTGGGAGGAGAAGGGGGGAGGGAGAATGCGGGTAAAACAAAGGAATATCTTACAAAGAGAATGTACACCATAGAGCAGGTACTAATACAGAGGTCTACACTATACAGAGAGGGGTTAGATAATTGAGGGAATGTAGGTAATATACACAACAGGAGACTCTACACAAGAACTTCATAAGGTAATAACACAAAGACATCAGAAATCTTTAACTGGTGAATGTTTAAAACCGTGAAAAGACAAACGTATTTAAATAGCCCTCCAGTTCCCCAATAGACTCTTTCATGGGCCATAGTCGCTGGGCAGGAGGCTAGCCCACAGCCCCCTCCAGATGCCCCAGTGCCAGGTAGGTTCCGTCACAGATTTACTTACTTTTTTTTTTGTGATCCGAATGTTTTTTTGAATCTATTACAAACAAAATTCCGAAACCGATCCATATTCAAACGTATTCGGTTCCAGGCGAAGTTATTTTCAAACAAAACAAATTTTCATCTGTGCGCCTCTACCTATTATCAGCGCCCTTCAGCGATTCCGTTTCACAGAAAATCCAATGAATTCGATATTTAGCCAATGTTCAGCATATTTTGCCAAAATTGAAGTAACCGAAGTTATTTTCAAGTTGAAGAAAAACGCAGAATGTCACAGAAATGAAAAGTCGCCTGTTCTCCTAATAGGACCTTAATTATTTTGACACATTTTTATTCATTTAAGTCCTTTTGTAAAATATGTCTGTATAAAAAGGTCTTCCAAAAAAAATACAAACATGGGTTTTTGCAAAAAAGAAAATGTTAGAATATAATTTATTTGTAATAAAAAATGTTTCTTAAATGGAATATATATATAATTACATTGAAATTTAGGAGATTCACCTTTTTAAACCTGTCGAATTTTAAATCTCCAAAAAATCAGGTCATATCGCCCCAATTTCTGTGTAATTCGGCGTTCTGTGAATAGAAGACACACAGGGTTATTCAAAGAGCCGAACTGGCCCCAAACGGTGAATTTCCTCGTACAGTGCAATTTCGTGGCCATTCGGCTATTGAAAAAGCTTAGAGTTCCCCAAATACGGTGCCTGTTCGGCGGCAGTGAAATGCGGTGCTGTTCGGCGGCAGTGAAATCCCCCATAGAGAAGCAATGGTTAATCTATTCACATTGAACAGCAGAGAAATGTCAGTGAAATGCCCTGATGTTCAGTGGTTTCATTCGACAGGTTTATTCAGGCGAATCCCATAGGTTTCAATGTTAAAAATATTCCTGTTTTAATCCAAGATCTAATAAACCGTTTATTATTTTAATCTGCAGCAAAAAGTCTTTGATATTTTTTATTTAGGACCTTTTAGGCATTTTTCAGGATTTGTTTTTGGCAATTTTGTGTTTTTTTTCTTTTTTTTTTTTTTTTTTTTTCTTTTTTCTGTAACAGCCCTTTTTATTCTCATTCATAGGATTTTATGTTAATTCCAGACATTTTCGTTCAGTAGTGTTTTTGCAAACAGCATTTCATTTTTGATACTTTGTTTTTTTTATTTTCCCGTCCGACGACTGGTCAGCGCTGCGTTTGGTGGCTGTCTGTGTTTGCGGCGGCAGATTCCCTGCACTTCAATTCACCGCAGGGTGGGGAAATTTGATTCCCTGAAGTGCGGGTGACATTTTGGTGCTCTGTGAATACCCCCTTATAGTCTCCTACGGGGTCAGTTTCGGTGCTGCCGGATTGCAGTGAAATTTCTGTCCGTTCTCCTGTATTTAAGTTCACAGCTTGGTGAATAAACTAATTGCCCAGAAATTGCCGATACGGTGACATTCAGTGTTTTGGTGCAATTGGAGGTTGATGATTACCCCTTTTTAGTGAGCAAAGTTTGGGGGGGGGGCTGAGAACGGGCGGCAGCAGCAGATTAGATGCTGTGGGTGCACATGGTGACACCCAGGTTGCGGCGCTCCACGTTGCGGCGCTCTGTATGTAAGCCGTTTGTTCTCTTTGTTCTTCACAGAAAGGTCTGTACGTGGAGGAGCTTCGCTCCACTCTGCTGGAATATACATCCATCATCGAGGTAATTAATGGGTTAATGCTCCCAAAATGCTATTCCCTGCGCTGAGAAACATAATCCCGGGGGGGGGGGGGTGATTATTCCCGAGCAACTTCATAACCGACTCCCTTTCTCTCCAGAATCTGAGGATCGAGAAAACAAAACTGGAAAATAATCTGCAGCAAATGGAGCACGAGCTCCTGTCGTAAGTGAGCGGCCGGCTGCCTGCGCGCGTGGGGGGCTCGGCGCGCCTTCCCACTTTTATTTTGCTGTGTGTGTGTGTTTTCCAAAGCAGGCGTCTCCCTTTCTGCGCGAGCATGCGCTGTGCAATATACCCAGGGCTGGAATTCCTTGTGCCGGGGTTTATATCTCACGCGCAGAAGATGAATCCGGGGCTTCTGTGACGTGCGTCACTTTGGACTCGAAGTACATGGGTCTAGCAATGTATTTGGGAGGTGCGGCCCTGAGGTTTCCTTTCGTTTTCCTGATCTTTCCTTTGTTAGTCGCCCTGTATCTACAATTCTAGATGCAGGGTGTTTGTGTTTTCTGTGTTCTATTAATATTCCCTTATGTATTTATTGTGGCGTCTCCTGTGATATAACTGTATATGCGGTGTTATTCCTTTCCTTTGTGAGTTTGATTCCTTTGTCTGGCCATGCTTGCTCACCCCCTCCCCCCTGGAAACTGTTGTAACCAGATTCCTATTCCCTGTTAGACATGTGCATTCGTTTTAGTACTAAAACGATTTAGTCAGAATTTTGGGATAATTTAGTTTTAGTATGACTCAAGAGAAACGAAACTGCTCAGTCCAAAAAAACGAAAGAAACTAAAATAAAATGCATTCTATTTTAGTTTCAGTCCTTTTTGTGATATTACATTGATGGAGTGAAGGAGACCAGCAATGAAGAGCGCAACATCCAATGTTCTGCACCCTCCACATGCCAATGCAGTAGGATGTTCTATACAGAGAGGGGCATTAATTAATGCAGGAGGATGTTCTATACATTATACAGAGAGGGGTATTTATTAATGCAGGAGGATGTTCTAAACATTATACAGAGGAACTTTTTTTTTTTTTTTTTAGCCCTTTAAATCCAGTGGCTGTGAGCGTGGAGATCGGCTGCTTGTTACATTATCTCTCAGTACAATATATCAGGCTCAGATGTTACAGTAACTGACTAACAGCGCTCAGAGTTTCAGTAAAACAAGGAAATAATATTGTTCTAACGTCTTATATATAAAAATATTATTTACTAGTTTTACTGAAACTCTGAGCGCTGTGATGAGCAGCAGTCAGTTACTGTAACAGCTTTGCCTGACACGGGGCAGTATTACAATGTTGGTGCTAACTTAACCAGAGCTGTTGTAAACTTAAAACCTCCATAGGCTATAATGGCTCTGGGAAGTTTACAACAGCTCTGGTTATGTTAGCACCAACTATGTAATATGGCCCACATTGTGCTGAGAGTGAGAGATACTGTAACAAGCAGCGATCTCAGCCCTCTGAGGAGCCACTATAATAGTAATTGTATCCACTGGTTTTCGGATGAATGAAATTAGTTTTCATACTAAAGAACTGAAAACTAATTTCTTTAGCAACTAAATAAATTGCATTTTAGGACTAATCCATTAGTACTAGTGTCGTGTGTGTGTGTGTGTGTGCGTGTGTGTGCGTGTGTGTGTGCGTGTGTGCGTGTGCGTGTGTGCGTGTGCGTGTGCGTGTGCGTGTGCGTGTGCGTGTGCGTTCAAATAAAGCCAGTCTCTGTTCGATTTTTCAACCTGAAAGGATCTCCTGTGCGTCACTGGGTTTTGGGGGAGCAGACTGCATGTGGACAGGGATCACCCACGATGCAGCTTCCATAAAATAACTTAACACCATTAAAATTGGGATTGTTTTGGCCCCAGGTGGGCCTTTATCAAGATGAATCATATGGGGCAAAAACATCCGTCCTCACATTAATAGGGGGATGATTATATTAATCGGGGGTATGTGATACAGATATATCTCCACTAAGGCTAGGGTCAGACTGAGGCAGTGCGAACGCGCGTTCTGGCGCACATAATCACGGCCGCACTAGCAGCAGATGCCGGGCAATGACAGCCAATATACGAAGTACGGTCGCACAAAAGTCCGGCCGCGCAACGCAAGTGGAAAATGAACGCATTTTTTCGAGAACGTTAAACCGCTGGTACTGACGTACAGAGTGCGCTGCGGCCGCATAGCAGCGTGTGTGCGTGATTAGGAGATGTCAGACGCTGCTAGTGTGCGGCCAACATAACGTTCAAACAGCCGGATTTCCCTAGACTTCTTTTCACCCATCGTCATGAAATACGTCCAGAATTGCGCATCGTCTGACCACTTAAGCGTATTCCGTGAAAAAATGCGTGCGCACGCATCGACGTACATTTTGACGGTGGCCGCAGAAAATGCGCTCATCTGTCCCTAGCCTAAATGTAGATCCAGTACAATTTTAAGTTAATGTCCTGGCGCAAAGAAGAAATATGTGAACAGACGCGCTTTAAAGGGATATATATATATATATATATATATAGTCTCCTTTTAGGATCTCTATGTATTGGATGGGGGGGGTCCTCATACTCTGCATTACTGTATATAACAATCTACCCGGGTTCCTCTTTCTTGGGTCCTGATGAGGTTGGAATTACTTAAAGAACCTGTATCCTGAGCTCGTCAGACACAGATGGGAGGTATATATATATATAATGTGGTGTCTTTTTGCCCCTCCCAGTAACGGCATCGCATCCCCGGTCACGTTCAAGCTGAGCCGGCTCTTGACAGGAGGGTTGAATTCGCTGCACTCGGAGCTCGAGCTCGCCCAGCAGTCCACAGAGGTAGGACCCATCAACCCGGACCTGGTAAAACTTTAAACCACTTTACGACGAGCTGCCCCCAAGGAGCTGCCCCCCACGGCGCGATGTTATGTATGGGTAAAAAATGTTCAATCATCCGCCTGTCTGTACTAACCCACAAATGGGCACGTGGAGCCCCGGATGAGGGCGCGCTGCGTTCCTGGACGTTCCACACCTGTGAAGGGTTTCGTAGTGAAATTCTCCACTTACGGTAAAATCTGAGCAGTCACGACCGGCTTTATTTCTTTCCCCCTCCCCCCGCCAGGCAGTGGGTGATCAGATATGTCGCACATTCCACACTGGCCTGTGCCCCGGGGCACCTCACCTGGTCCTCTGCTTGTTTCCAGGTGTCTGGAGGTGACCTGGCGTTTCCTCCTGGGGAGCCCAGCTCGTCCCTCGATATCACGTTGGATCGGGAGGTCCTGCTCTTGCTGCAGGGTCCGGGGCACGAACAGGTGGCTGCCGAATTTAAAGGCGTTTTACAAAGTCTGGTGAGAACCGGCACGTTACCGTGTCATTCATCAAACAATACCTTCTGTCAGCTGCATGGCATGACTGCACCGGGCTGCCGGGGACCCACTGCCTGTCCTGTTTACACTTGCACAACTAAATCACAATCACAGGAGTCCTCAGGGGCGGCACCATCCATATGGCATGCTGCATCTGGCCCTCACTGGGGGCTGGTACCATCCCTATGGTATGCTGCACCTGGCCCTCACTGGGGGCTGGTACCATCCCTATGGTATGCTGCACCTGGCCCTCACTGGGGGCTGGCACCATCCCTATGGCATGCTGCACCTGGCCCTCACTGGGGGCTGGCACCATCCCTATGGCATGCTGCATCTGGCCCTCACTGGGGGCTGGCACCATCCCTATGGCACGCTGTATCTGGCCCTCACTGGGGGCTGGACCATCCCTATGGCACGCTGTATCTGGCCCTCACTGGGGGGTGGCACCATCCCTATGGCACGCTGTATCTGGCCCTCACTGGGGGGCTGGCACATCCCTATGGCACGCTGTATCTGGCCCTCACTGGGGGGCTGGCACATCCCTATGGCACGCTGTATCTGGCCCTCACTGGGGGGGTGGCACCATCCCTATGGCACACTGTATCTGGCCCTCACTGGGAGGGTGGCACCATCCCCATGGAATGCTCTACTGTATCTGGCCCCCTCCGTCGCCCCTTATGTCTATTCTTGAGAAATCCTAAATGCTTCCCCCCCTCCTCGTATAAAGCTCCACAGCTCACCCCCCCCCACCCTTCAGACTCCTGTGCGCCTCTTGAGATACATGTAACTCTTCCTCTTGAACTCCTCCACGCGCTGTGTTTCTGCACTCGGGCCTCCTATCCACCCGTCTCATTCCATCTGAAATCCTGATTTTTGTGATGCTGAGATTCCAGTTTTTCGCATTATTCTGTGATGCAGGGATTGCGTTCTCTGTATAAAGCGGTGTATTCTGGATGGAGGCTTTCCAGCACGCCAATGGTTAAATCTGTTTTCTCTCCCTTTGATGTAAGATTTGGTGATTTAAAGGTTTCGGTGCTGCTGAAAAATGGCTGTGCCTTAACCGTGTGCGTGCTGGATAGATTCCCCCCATCTATCGCCCACATGTCAGTACGGGGTTAAACCTGTGCAGCCACTTCTTGCATCATGTGACACCGGTTTGAGCATTTGATACAGTAACGTTACATTGTGTCTTCGCAGCAGGAAGAAGCGAGCGGGATGTCCGATATGGTCCTGGTCTCGCTGCAGCGGATGATTGACTCAGATGTGGACGCTGGCGCCTTGCCTGGTAAAATGCTGGAGGTACGCGGGGCGGCCGCGGTGAGGGCTTTGGGTATATCTGGTGCTTTCACGTTGTCCCTTTTGCGGTGGAGCAGTCACCGGGATGTTATCTTTCCTCAGGCGATAAAGTGTGACCTGAAGGAAAAGCGCCGCATCTGGTCAGACAGGCTGAAACATCTGGACAGACAGAAGGATTCCCTGGACAAGGAGTTTGTGAAGATGGCCGGTAACATGCGGCGCATGAAGACCGAGCAGCTCCGTACAAGGAAAGCTCTGTCCTCCAGGTCTGTGATTCCGCGCTGGCTCCCATCTTATCATTGCTATTCGTTCATTTCTAAGCGGAGTTTCAAAGTGATCCGGCGCAAACCAGACGCTGAGTGACCATAAGACCATGGACAGCATGGACTCTGCATGACCACACAATTACAGGGACAGCACTGACACTGCGTGACCACAGGTCCATGGGCTGCACGATTCCAGGTGTTGTGCGATGAAGCCACGGACACTCTTTGCTCCCGTTTCAGGCCTTTTTATCAGTAGGTGTTCTTGTATAAAGCAAAATAACATTTAACCTCTAGCACTGGTGGTGATACAGGAAGCGTTTTGCTCTCCTCATGCATCATAGAGATTTAACATGGTACATATATCTTCCTTGTCCAAGATCCTCCACTACCAACAATGCTGACACCATCTACTGGCTGGAGGTGATATTCACAGCTCGATGCTTTACAATGGAATTCCTTTTCCTCTAGACATTAATGCAGAAAAGCCTTAAAGAACTCAAATGTGTGGAGCAAGAACAGAGGAACATTCAGAGATACTATGCCACACAGGGACAGTGTGGACACTGCAGCACCATGGGCCACACTATCCCAGGTGCAGCGCGTACACTGCGAACAATGACACGGCTTAAGGAGGCGCATTAAAATGATGCCAGGAACGTGTAACCTGAAGCCGTCCAAAATCCTGCACCTGTTAAACTAATCCTAACCCAAAACTAGGGTCACAAAAACTGAGCCGAACCTGTTTCCTAAAAGTGTTTGTGTGTCTCTGCACTTTTCCTCATTCTTGAAAACGAGAGAAATCTCAATGTATCCTTCCTGGTAAAATCCTTTATAAATAAATTTCTGCTGCTGTGTAAGGCGGCCTCCGGTAATTACCAGCCACGTCAGTGAAGATCTTTGATAAACTTTCTTCCATTCTCAGTTTTTTGATCTGTCAGTGCTGAGCTGCCCCCCCCCCCCGAGTTATGGGGGCGGCCTGTGCTGGGGTTCGAGTAGTGGTGGGTCTATGTGCAGCGGGGTAGGAGATCCAGTGGATAGTAGCTCCCAGCAGAAACCCTGCGATACTAACACTTTATACGGGTAAGGCGGTCAAAGTGGAATGTGAAATGCC
This sequence comes from Leptobrachium leishanense, assembly GCA_009667805.1. Classification (NCBI taxonomy): domain Eukaryota; kingdom Metazoa; phylum Chordata; class Amphibia; order Anura; family Megophryidae; genus Leptobrachium; species Leptobrachium leishanense. The sequence continues at coordinate 396,934,739 of CM019065.1, read as the reverse complement.
CCCGGGGGGTGTGTGTGTGTGTGTGTGTGTGTGTGTGTGTGTCGGGGGGGGGGTGTTATCATTTGAAGCTTCACTGGATCTGAAATATCTGAGGAATTCAGCCTCCTCTGTAACCTGACCCCCGATAAAGAATCTCACTCGGAGCTGGAAACCAGGGGCGGGCGTGATGACACGGCGTGACCCGGCTCTGGATTGTCAGCTCTTCTGCCCAGGACCTGTTGGGCATTTGCTTCCTGTGAGGGTTTACCTCCTTATTCTAGGTTAGGACCTGCCGGCTTGTATTGCACGGTGTGTGTATTGTGTATCTTTGTGATTCCATGTTGCCTTGTGTGTGTGTATTGTATCGTTCCATCTGCCGTTTGTGTTTATTGTGTATGTTGTGTTTGTATTCCATAACCTTATGCATTTACTGCTGCTTGTGTATTGAATGTGATGTTTGTTGTGTGTATATTCAGTGTCGTGTTTATTGTATCTTGTGTATTTTATGTGTATAACATTACATCTGCTGTTTGTGTTATGTGTTCTGTAGCATTTATTGTTTGTGTATTCCACGCTGTGTGTTGTTTATGGTGTATTTTGAACGTTACATATGCTGTTTATGTATTGCGTGTGTTTCTATGTCTATTCTAGGTTGTGTGTGTGTGTATTCTGTTTGTGTTTATTGTATCACTTGTGCATATGTGGTTGGTGTGTATGTATTGTGTGTGGTACTTCGTAACATACATTATTGCGGTTTGTGTGTTAGCATGTTCTGGGTGTGTGTCTCCATGCTGTGTGCGGTTTGTGTCATGTATTTCACATGAGCTTGTTTGTGTATTGCTTGTGTTGTGTGTCCGTGTGATGCTGCGATGTGTTGTGGGTGTTACAGGAAAGCACCCCCCCCTGTTTATAAGGTGCTGCGCTTCACTGTGTGGTTCTTCTCTCTGCACAGGCAGCAGGAGCTGCAGGCGACGCGGCGACTACAGGAAGAAGCGGAGTGGAAAGTGGACACTTTATATACAGAACTGCAGGAGCTGAGCGCCCAGAATGCCGGCTTCACCCAGCGGGTAAGCTGCGCCACTGCCACGGTGTGCCTTTTTATATAGAGAGATCCTTGTAATACAGGGCTCAGCTTCCCGTGCCGCCGCACGGGAGAGGAAACGCCGCCACACGGGAGAGGAAACGCCGGCTCTGTCGATCTCCGTGTGATGCATGCTTAATCTCCTCTGCAAGGCCGGGACCTGCAGCCACTACTCCTGTGTAGAAGAGCAGCAAACCCCTCACCCGTCCTGCATGGCGTTACCCTCTCTGCTGGGAGGAGATGCCCCTCACCAGTCCTGCATGGCGTTACCCTCTCTGCTGGGAGGAGATGCCCCTCACCCATCCTGCATGGCGTTACCCTCTCTGCTGGGAGGAGATGCCCCTCACCCGTCCTGCATGGCGTTAACCTCTCTGATGGGAGGAGATGCCCCTCACCCATCCTGCATGGAGTTACCCTCTCTGCTGGGAGGAGATGCCCCTCACCCGTCCTGCATGGCGTTACCCTCTCTGCTGGGAGGAGATGCCCCTCACCCGTCCTGCATGGCGTTACCCTCTCTGCTGGGAGGAGATGCCCCTCACCCGTCCTGCATGGCGTTAACCTCTCTGCTGGGAGGAGATGCCCCTCACCCGTCCTGCATGGCGTTAACCTCTCTGATGGGAGGAGATGCCCCTCACCCGTCCTGCATGGCGTTACCCTCTCTGCTGGGAGGAGATGCCCCTCACCCGTCCTGCATGGCGTTAACCTCTCTGATGGGAGGAGATGCCCCTCACCCATCCTGCATGGCGTTACCCTCTCTGCTGGGAGGAGATGCCCCTCACCCGTCCTGCATGGCGTTAACCTCTCTGCTGGGAGGAGATGCCCCTCACCCGTCCTGCATGGCGTTAACCTCTCTGATGGGAGGAGATGCCCCTCACCCGTCCTGCATGGCGTTACCCTCTCTGCTGGGAGGAGATGCCCCTCACCCGTCCTGCATGGCGTTACCCTCTCTGCTGGGAGGAGATGCCCCTCACCCATCCTGCATGGAGTTACCCTCTCTGCTGGGAGGTGATGCCCCTCACCCATCCTGCATGGCGTTAACCTCTCTGATGGGAGGTGATGCCCCTCACCCATCCTGCATGGAGTTACCCTCTCTGCTGGGAGGTGATGCCCCTCACCCGTCCTGCATGGCGTTACCCTCTCTGCTGGGAGGAGATGCCCCTCACCCGTCCTGCATGGCGTTACCCTCTCTACTTGTTGATGCCCCTCACCCTTCCTGAATGGCGTTACCCTCTCTCCTTGTTTATGCCCTCACCACATGGGGACTGATCTGATAAGTCCCGCCTCCTGCGCCCGCGTGCTCTCTTTGTGGTGCTGTTGATCGCGGCTCGCTCTCTTATTGTGCTGTTGTCCAGATCGAGGAGCTGGAGGCCGCCCTCTGCGCCGCACACTGCCACGCCGAGACTCTGACCTGCCGGTTACAGGACGCGGTCGGTGAGCAGCTCCAGCTTCGTCAGGCGAATCAAGATCTGGTGAGCGACTGTCACGACGCCAAGGAGAAGGCAAGCGCGGAGCAGAGTGAGTAACTGTGTGCAGGGAGAGGCCCGGCTCTGCAAGGGTTAAAAAAAGCCTCAAGACGCGCCGGAGCCTTCTATAAACATGCAAGGTCTGCCCCGCGGGTAAAACCTCTCCGGGGGGCACCGGTCGGCAGGAACGCTCACTGTGAGCTTATCCGGTGATTGTAAATACGGGACTTTTCCTCGCGCCAAAAAAACGATTCCCCACGTGATGCAGGACCCGCTGTGCGATGCACGCGACTCATATTGTACATACAAACCCATGTGGACTACAGGACTACGCTGCGTGCCGGCCTGTCACTGAGATTAACCCTTCAGATACGGAGGGGGGGTTTGGGGCGTGCGCGGGTTTTAAGGTTTTCCTGTCTCGGGTTTAGGTTTCGTTTTGTTCGTGAGATGTGAAGGTTTTTATTTTGGGAATTTTTTTATATTTTTTTTGGGCAAAAAGCTGATTTAAATCGTTTTCAAGGCTGCGTTGCTGGGCGTCCCATGATGCTCAGCGAGCCGTGTCGTCCTCTCGGTGAGGTCATCGTGCGGTCGGGATGGTATTTGTGGCGTAAACGGACGCACAATCTGTGTATAAAGCGACACACGGTGATTGTTTACGGGGCAGGTGTGCGCTTTGTGCAGTAACAGGTGACCCCAGGCTCGGGTCTGTGGCTCTCGGCTCGCGCGCCGGCTGCAGGTGCTGGGAGGGGGGGGGGTTTCTTTGACACATTTGGCTCGTGGATTCTATTCATGAAGGATAATCCATGTGCCAGGGGACTACAACTCCCATCATGCTTTGCAGACTTTCTAACCAGCGGCATTTCTTTATTCCAGAGACGATTCGTTCACTGCAGGAGAGACTTTATAAAGGGCAGCTGTGCCAGGTGAGACCACGCCAACAAGGGGGCACTATATAGGGTCCCCCTCTCGGTCTGATCACTATACAGGGCCCCCCTTCCCCTCCTCTCGTTCTGATTACTATACAGGGTCCTCCTCTCGTTCTGATCACTATCCAGGGCGTCCCCCCTGTAACAGATCTCTGTGCCCGGACAGGGTCACATCTGCCGAATGCCGCTTCCTCGCTGGACACCCAGTTCTCCTCGTGACTCTCACACCTTTCTCTAGTACCTTAGCCGCAGCTTAAGGCTCGGTGCATTTAGAGAGCCTGGCTAGCTCCCCCAGAAATAAGCCGAAGCTGTAGACATGGAGCCTTTCCTTGGCACAGCGGGCAGAAGATTCCAAATCATGAGCTGTGACTTAAAGCTTGGTCAGAATAGAACTGACTGTTTATTACACAGGCACAGAGATACAGAGGCAAGTACAACCCCCTTCACGCTTACACCTAACAGATAACATCACAGATACAGTCACCCACCAACTCCATTTACATACAATCAAGCAGATAGCTGCACAGATCAGATAACTACACAGGACCTTCAAACAATGGAGAATGGGGGAAGGAGAAAGCAGGTTAAACAAAAGGAATTTCTTACACAATAGAGAAAGCAGGTACTAATACAGGTCACACTATACAGAGAAGGGTTAGATATATATGTTACATAGGCTGAAAAAAGACATGCGTCCGTCAGGTTCAGCCTCTCCCACATAACCTACTGCTGTTGATCCAAAAGAAGGCAAAAAACCCAGTCTGAAATGCTCACAATATGCAACATACTGGGAAACATTCCTTCTTGTCCCCAGATGGCGTCAGATTCTCCTTGGATCAAGAAGCTATTACCCACATATTAAATATTATAACCCTTAATATTCTGTGTCTGCAGGAAGTCATCCAGTCGTTTTTTAAAAGTCTGTACAGACTCTGACCCAACCACCTCAACAGGCAGAGAATACCACAGCTTTATTGTTCTCACCGTAAAATAACCCTTCCTATGCTTTAAGCTAAATTTTCTTTCTTCCAGTCTAAATGGATGACCCCTTGTCCTATGTATAGTCCTGTTAATGAATAGGTTATCAGACAATGGTTATAATGGCCCCGTATATATTTATATAAGGTTATCAGATCCCCTCTAAGGCGCCGTATATATTTATATAAGGTTATCAGATCCCTCTAAGGCCCCGTATATATTTATATAAGGTTATCAGATCCCTCTAAGGCCCCGTATATATTTATATAAGGTTATCAGATCCCCTCTAAGGCGCCGTTTCTCTAAACTAAACAGGTTTAAGCTTGTTAGTCTTGCCTCATAACTTAACCCTTCCATTCCCCTTATTAATTTAGTTGCCCGTCTCTGCACTTTTTCTAGCGCTATAATATCCTTTTTTTAAGACCGGTGCCCAAAATCACACGGCATATTCAAGGTGCGGCCTGACCATTGATTTATACAGAGGCAAAATTATGTTTTCATCCCGTGAGTGAACTCCCCTTTTAATGCCGATACTTTGCTGGCCTTGGCGGCTGCTGTTTGACATTGCACATTGTTACTTAGTTTGAAGTCTATGATTATTCCCAAATCCTTCTCCTGCTTGGATTTCCCTAACTCCGTACCATTTAGGGTATAAGTTACTTGTGTGTCTTCACTCCAAAGTGCATAACTTTGCATTTATCTACATTAAATCTCATCTGCCATTTAAGTGCCCAGTCCCCCAATCTATCTAAATCCCTCTGCAGCGAAGTAACATCCTGCTCACATTGTATCACCTGCACATACTGTAACATCCTGCTCACATTGTATCACCTGCACATACTGTAACATCCTGCTCACATTGTATCACCTGCACATACTGTAACATCCTGCTCACATTGTATTACTTTTCCTAGTTTTGTGTCATCTGCAAACACTGATACATGACTTTCAATGCCTATCTCAAGGTCATTTATAGATGAATTGAATAGTATTGGTCCTATAACAGACCCCTGAGGGACACCACTTACCACTGATGTCCATCTTGAAAATGTACCATTTATGACCACTCTCTGTACCCTATCTTTTATCCAGTTTTCTATCCAAGAACAAGTATTTTCATCTAGACCAATTTTTCTTAATTTAAATAGTATCCTCTTGTGTGGAAACTGTGTCGAAAGCTTTGGCAAAATCCAAGTAAATCACATCCACTGCGACCCCCTGATCTATACTGACACACTGTGACCCCCTGATCTATACTGACACTATCACACTGTGACCCCCTGATCTATACTGACACTATCACACTGTGACCTCCTGATCTATACTGACACTATCAGACTGTGACCCCCTGATCTATACTGACACTATCAGACTGTGACCCCCTGATCTATACTGACACTATCACACTGTGACCTCCTGATCTATACTGACACTATCACACTGTGACCTCCTGATCTATACTGACACTATCACACTGTGACCCCCTGATCTATACTGACACTATCACACTGTGACCCCCTGATCTATACTGACACTATCACACTGTGACCCCTGATCTATACTGACACTATCACACTGTGACCCCCTGATCTATACTGACACTATCACACTGTGACCCCCTGATCTATACTGACACTATCACACTGTGACCCCCTGATCTATACTGATACTATCACACTGTGACCCCCTGATCTATACTGACACTATCACACTGTGACCCCCTGATCTATACTGACACTATCACACTGTGACCTCCTGATCTATACTGACACTATCACACTGTGACCTCCTGATCTATACTGACACTATCACACTGTGACCCCTGATCTATACTGACACTATCACACTGTGACCCCCTGATCTATACTGACACTATCACACTGTGACCCCCTGATCTATACTGACACTATCACACTGTGACCCCCTGATCTATACTGACACTATCACACTGTGACCCCCTGATCTATACTGACACTATCACACTGTGACCCCCTGATCTATACTGACACTATCACACTGTGACCCCCTGATCTATACTGACACTATCACACTGTGACCCCCTGATCTATACTGACACTATCACACTGTGACCCCCTGATCTATACTGACACTATCACTGTGACCCCCTGATCTATACTGACACTATCACACTGTGACCCCCTGATCTATACTGACACTATCACACTGTGACCCCTGATCTATACTGACACTATCACACTGTGACCCCCTGATCTATACTGACGCTATCACACTGTGACCCCCTGATCTATACTGACACTATCACACTGTGACCCCCTGATCTATACTGACACTATCACACTGTGACCCCCTGATCTATACTGACACTATCACACTGTGACCCCCTGATATATACTGACACTATCACACTGTGACCCCCTGATATATACTGACACTATCACACTGTGACCCCCTGATCTATACTGACGCTATCACACTGTGACCCCCTGATCTATACTGACACTATCACACTGTGACCCCCTGATCTATACTGACACTATCACACTGTGAGCCCCTGATCTATACTTCTACTTCCTCATAGAACGTAATTAGGTTAGTCTGACATGATCTGTGTTTCATGAAACCATGCTGATTTTTGCCAATTACATTATACCTCCCAATAAATTCCTGAATATTATCCCTTAGTAACCCCTCAAATACTTTCCCAGCCACAGATGTTAAGCTCACAGGTCTATAATTCCCAGGCACAAATTTTAAACCTTTCTTAAATATAGGGACCACGTCAGCTTTTCTCCAATCCTCTGGTACTATTCCTGAAAGAAAAGAATCTTGAAAGATTAAGAACAGAGGTTTACATATTTCAACACATAGCTCCCTCAGTACTCGCGGGTGAATTCCATCTGGCCCTGGGGCTTTATTCACATTAATTGCTGCAAAAGATAATTGAGGGAATGTACGCAAAATACACAACAAGAGACTATACAATAAATACACAAGGGAATAACACACAGACATCAGAAATCTTTAGTTAACTGGCAGATATATAAAACCGTGAAAACCAAATATATTTATAAAGGTCCACCAGTTCCCTAATAGTCTCTTTCACGGGCCATAGTCTCTGGGCAGGAGGCCAGCGCACAGCCCCCTACAAGTCGCACAGTGACAGTGAGTTCTGTCGCACCCCCCTCTCGTCTGATCACTATCCAGGGTGTCTTTCCCCCCCCTCTCGGTCTGATCACTATCCAGGGTGTCTTCCCCCCCCTCTCGGTCTGATCACTATCCAGGGTGTCTCCCCCCCCCCTCTCGGTCTGATCACTATCCAGGGTGTCTTTCCCCCCCCTCTCATTCTGATCACTATCCAGGGTGTCTTCCCCCCCCCCTCTCGGTCTGATCACTATACAGGGCCCCCCCCCCTCATATGTTGGAACAGATTTTTCAGCAGGATCTCACAGACCTCTTGTAGGTTCTGGCCCCCCACGCTCACCCCGTGTATCCCGTGACTTTGCCAAAACCATGTAAACAACTTGGTTCTTCCCCAGTAATTTACATGGTGGGGGTTGTTGGTGGGGGAGGGGGTTGTGGGGGGTTTCCTCCCTTCTGGTTCCCAAGTACATGTGTGCAGTGCTGTGCTATATGTTGGTGCTTGATAGAGTGATGTGCCCCGCTGGTCTCTTCTCTCTCCCTTTCAGACGTGTTGCGGTTGGGATGAGGCCCGGCTCTCCGCTGTCGGCGCACTCGAGGAGGAGGAGGTGGGTGCGGAGCCGCTCGCTGCTAAGTGAGCTCCGTGTAAACACTTGTCAAAACCTCAGTAGATGAATCTGTGCGAGATCAGCCGAGGATTCACAAACTAAATAAAGCCGTGACATGCACGGGCCGGCGCGTGGGGAGCTGGCAGAGGCAGCGGCGCAGCACAGAGGCTTCATGTTCCTATAAAGGTGATGGGATGAGGCTCTGTGCTCTGTAATAACGCGTTGCTAAACACAGAGCGCGGGGAGCTGGCAGAGGCGGCGGCGCAGCACAGAGGCTCCATGTTCCCATAAAGGTGATGGGATGAGGCTCTGTGCTCTGTAATAACGCGTTGCTAAACACAGAGCGCGGGGAGCTGGCAGAGGCGGCGGCGCAGCAGAGGCTTCATGTTCCCATAAAGGCGATGGGATGAGGCTCTGCGCTCCGTAATAACGCGCCGCTAAACACCGATAAATTCACTCCTCTCTCTCCCTCTTCTAGAAAAGCCGCTCTTCAAAGACGTTCTGTCTCCAGGACTCGAGCCGCTTCGCTCCGACCCAGCGGCGCGCGGACCCCCTGCGGCTCTATACACCGCTACTAGGTATGGTATCAACTTTCAGTGCGATGCAGCCTGTGCCGGAAATATCTATTAACGGGCGCCCGGGGGTACTTTGACTGGAGCCGCTGTAACTTTAAGGGGCGGAGAGGGGGTCTCCTGATTCCGGGGGGTGGGGGGAGACTGTGCGGTGTTGGGTTGATTGGGGCCCCTGGGCAGCTTATGTACAGGTAACCCGCGGGGTTCAGGATTGTATTGACATGCCTAGGTAGCCCATGCGGCAGGGATTGTCTAGCCAGGCTTCTATGTGACTGGGGGGGGGGGTATTGGATCGAAGACCCCTGGGAAGCCTATGGTTGGGTAGGCCTTTATAGCAGGGGTTGCATTGACTGGCCCACGTGATGGGGGGGGGGATTGCATTGACTGGTGCCTGGGTGGCCCACGTGATGGGGGGGATTGCATTGACTGCCTGGGTGGCCCACGTGATGGGGGGCTTGTATTGACTGATGCCTGGGTGGCCCATGTGATTGGGGGGGGTTGCATTGACTGGTGCCTGGGTGGCCCACGTGATGGGGGGGGTTTGCATTGACAGGCTCCCGTGTGGCTTTTAAGGTGAGGATGTTGCAGACACATTGATACCAAGTCACAGAGGGGGGGGGGTATTTTATTCCCTGTACAGCGGGGTCTGCTGATTCCCGGCTCTTTATTTCGGGGTCTCTGTCTTCCAGACGCCCTGACATTGGAGATCCTGCAGCTTTACCCCCGGCTCATCCCGCCGAATTATCCTCGTGCAGGAACCAGGAGCCCCAAGTCCCAAACCTCAAAACACAAAGACCCGGGTAAAGCCGCCGCGTCCAGGGCTGCTCTGCTCAACACGTAAGTCTGGCTCTGCACGTGTGACCTTAACATGTCGCGTCCCAGGTGTGACTAGTCGCGCCTCGTGCAGCAGGCGGCCGCGTCTGTGTGCGATTCATCGTGTTGTCCCTTCCTGACCTCCCGGGAGGCTTTCCACCCCCCCCCCCCATACACGGCTCCGGGGAGGGGGGGGCGCTCCCGCCTCAAAAAGGCCCAACCGTTAATTCTTTTTTTTTTTTTTTAAAGGTTCGCATGAGGCGGAGCTCTGCTCTCCGTGTGATTCTCCCCGCGTTGCAAAGACTGATCTTTTCTCCCCAAACCCAGTAACCCCCCCCGCGGGACAGGCAGGAGGCGTCTCCGTGTCCACCTGCATGCTCAGCCGTCCCTCCCGCCGTCGGCACAGACGCGTCTCTCTTCGTGCGCAGCGCTTGCAGCCGTCATTCCGTCTCCTCGTCCGTGTGTGGATCCGGCAGCTGTGACAATAAAGCCGAGGACAAAACCCACACGAGCTCATCCAACGTGTCATCACGGTGTAATAACGGTGAGACTGCTCGGCTGCTTTATCCAGGGCAGGTGGGGGGGTCCACCTTAATCTGCACAGAGCCCAGCTGCTGCGCTCCTCTTCCCAGCTGGCCCAGGGCTTTATCACTGTGGCGCGTTTTACCCCCACGTGTCGGACGTCTTGCTCCATGGGACGCACCCACGGTCAGTAACACTTTACGTCAGGACTGATAAATTCCTGGAATCTTAAACGATTTTTGGGAAACTACGACAAAACACAAAATCCTGTAAACGCGAGGCGGAGGCGCCGCGTCTCTGGGATCCTCTTCCGGCGGAGGCGCCGCGTCTCTGGGATCCTCTTCCGGCGGAGGCGCCGCGTCTCTGGGATCCTCTTCCGGCGGAGGCGCCGCGTCTCTGGGATCCTCTTCCGGCGGAGGCGCCGCGTCTCTGGGATCCTCTTCCGGCGGAGGCGCCGCGTCTCTGGGATCCTCTTCCGCGGAGGCGCCGCGTCTCTGGGATCCTCTTCCGGCGGAGGCGCCGCGTCTCTGGGATCCTCTTCCGGCGGAGGCGCCGCGTCTCTGGGATCCTCTTCCGGCGGAGGCGCCGCGTGTTTCTGGGATCCTCGTAAACCCTAAGGCATGAACAGGGCACAGCAATGGGCGATCGGGGTAGCACAGAAAGAACACAGACGAGATCGAAGTCTTGGTACTTCGGGTCAGGTCAATAGAAACACCTTGTGGGATGAAGGCGCGTGAAGGATAGTCCAGAGCACGGACACGTCACCCAGGCGCTTAGAGGAGAGCAGACAGAAAAGCATCACCAACTTCACTGACAACTGACGCAGGGACATATCCCCATTGTCTGGCCAGACCGCCAGGAACCTCACACCCGAGAGACATCCCAGGTAACAGAGTACCGAGGGAGGGGAGGTCGCTCAAAACGAGCACCCCTCAACAGACGGCAGACCAAGGGATGCTGCCCAATCGCCACACCAGCGAAACCCACATGCCCAGCGGAGATCGCCGAAAAGCCAGGCCAGAATCCCACGACGACGTCAGGAAGTCAAAGATAAAAGTCAGAGAGGTCGAAACCGGATCCTGGTGCCGTCCCACACACCAAGCAGCCCACCGGCCCCAAGCCGACCTGTAGGCTCCCCGGGTGCCTAGGCCTGTAACCATTCCCCAGTTCGGACCGAAATTTCCTGGCTTTGCCAGGCAAACTGGAAACCCGCTAAGCCAGCAGCTCCAGGCTGCCGTCCGCCAACAGAGGGTGAGGGTAGCACTCCGCATCCCGCAGGAGATCCGGTTGTCTAGGCAACAGTCTGGGGACATCTACCGCAATCTCTAGTAGGGACGGGAACCACAGTTGTGCCGGCCAACAAGGAGTTATCAGAACCAGAGTCGCCCTCTGAGTCCTGATCTGCATCACTGTCGGAGTGATGAGGGCAAATGGGGGGAAAGGCATAGTGGCGCGCCCCGGACCAGTCCTGCAGGAACGCATCCATGCCTAGGACATCCTGGTCCAGTCTCCAGCTGAAGAACTCCTGTAGCAGAGCGTTCAAACTCGAGGCAAACAAGTCCCAACGGAGAGGTCCCCACAGTGAACGAATGCTCTCGAAGACTGAAGATGGTATCCGCCAGTCCCCGGGATCCACCAGGTGACAGGAATTCCAGTCGGCGACTCGATTGGAGAGTCCTGGAATGAACTGGGCCTGAACCCAGAGGCCGTGTTGCAGGCAGTACTCCCAGAAGTCCAGCGCCATGAGTGTAAGAGGTTCCGACCTGGGGCCCCCCATGGGTTGATATAACGCACCACCGGGAAGTTGTCCTGGCGAACAAGGATCTGACTATGCGAGTCCCTCTTGAAGCAACGAATGGCGAACAGGCCTGCCAGCAATTCCTGCACGTTGATGTGAAGAGTCCGTTCCGTGGCCACTGGCATCGGAGTCAATGGATAGGGTCGGGGGAGGTGGAAACAACCGTTTGCCGTTCCACGTCGACATCTGGGAGTGCCACCACGTCAGGTCCGCTGGAGCGTGCTCCGGAAGGCACACCGTAATCTGGGTAGTCCAAACCCGCACGGAGGGAACGGGCCTTCAGGCGTTGGAGGGCCCGATAGTGAGAGGAGCAGGAACTATCCACAGACTCGCTGCTGCCAGTAGACAAATCACTCTGGCCAGCATCCTCAGAGTAGGTGCTGAGTGTCAGAGGAGAGAGGAAGTCTCCTTGCGGATGTCCTGAATCTTGGAGGGAGGTAGGAATAACAGTTGGTGTGAATCCAGGAGGAAACCCAGGAACTCGATCCGACGTGTCGGACAGCAGGGATTTTTCTGCGTTGATCAGGAACCCTAACTCCTGTAGCCGGGAGATCGTCCACTGAAGGTGCAGCAGGAGCGTGTCCCTGGAGCTGGACATCAGGAGAATATCGTCCAAGTATATTATGAGGCAAACGCCCCTGGCACGCAGGGAAGCAACAACCGGCTTCAGCAGCTTCGTGAAACACCATGGTGCCGAGGAGAGGCCGAATGGAAGGCACGTGAAGTGCCATACGCTATCCCGCCACATGAACCAGAGAAAATCCCTGTGGGATGAGTGGACCAGAACCGTCAGGTAGGCATCCTTCAGGTCCATCCAGTCATCTCATAGGAGGATGTGGCGCAACGAGTGGATGCCTTCCTTCTTGAAGTGCCTGTAGGTGACCGATTGGTTCAATTCCTTCAAATTGATGACCGGGCGTGTCCCACCGCCCTTCTTGGCCATCAGAAACAAGGTGCTGAGAAAACCCTCCGTGGAGGGGGGGCAGGTTCTATTGCCCCCTTGACCAGCAGGTCCTGAATTTCCACCTGCACCAACAGATCTTGTGCGTGTGCAAAGTGGAGCAGGTAGGGAGGGCGTGTTTGTGTAGGCGTGTCCAGTCTATGGAGAAACCCCTACCATGGCTAGGACCCAAGCATCTGTTGTGAGGGGCGTCCACGAAGCTGGCCAGCCGATCCCCCGACTCTCTCCCCCGAGGAAGGGATAATCTGAAAAGCGCTCATCTGAGGTCCTCCTGTAGGAGGCAGATCTGCCTCCTCGGTAGGCTCCGCTGCGCCGGGGTCTGGCTCTGGACGGGAAGAACCGAGAGCTGGTGCTGGGATAGTCTGCAGCGTAGCGGGCAGCGTTGGAGCCTGAGGAGCGGGTAGGGCCCGCACGGCCGGCAGAGCGACCTCTGCCGGCCCTGTGGGAGACCCGTCCCGGGAACACTCTTTTGATTGTGGTCTCGACCTTATCTAACAGGGAAAAGGACCCCACGTAGGTATTGAGCCGATTGGCGAAAGGATTGCTAAAAAGTTGGCCTGTCCGCCTTGGCTCCTAGGTCGGTGGCGGCCATGTGGGTCAGGTTAGAATCCATCTTGAGGAGGATTGTTTTCCTGCGCTCCGTTATCGCAGCGTTGGCATTTCCTAGCAGGCAGAGGGAACGCTGCAACCATTCCTCAATCTGAGGGGTCTAGCGGGGTATCGGACAACTTGGTATGGTTGACAATATCCAGGACCCTAACTGGCCAGCCGTGTTTAGCAATTTATCCTGACAGGTTTTCATGGCAAAATCGATGCCTTTCTTAGCCGACCAATCCTTGTTGGCGACGAGTTGCTGGAAGGATTCCTCCACCTCAGGGGTGATACATGTTTTACCAGCGGTGGTGGGCCGGGGGCATTCTGCCCGCAGGTTAAATCGTGTACTCTTATCAAGAGGGCAGCGCATAACGCAGTCAACCCAGCGTTCAATATGGGGCTGGGGGGGTCCAAGCGCTGGGTCGTATATTGTATCCTCAACCTGCATAGGGGGCGGCTCCACGTCACTGACCTGCATGAGGTCTGCATCATGCTCAGGGGCGTATAAATCGATGGAGTTATCTCCGTCCTCTCACTCAGGATCGCCTTCCCCTGCATTTGTCCCTAGAGGGACGAGACTCCAGGCTGCCGCCTTTAGGTCTCTTTATCTCTGCCGCTTTGGTTGCCCCGCGGTCGGGGGCTCTTTTGCAAGAGTCTGGCTCGCGAATCATTGAAGGCATTGGTGCGGGGATGCCAGCCCCTCCAGAAACACCCGGTAGGTGTGATATATGGGGATCTACATGCCCTAAGGCTAAGGGGTCTTGGGCCCTCTGAGGGGAGGCATCCTGGGGTTGCTCCTGGGACTGGGGGGGTTCAGGGGCTTGGACCTGGTTCCCCTGTGGGAAAGCGGAGCAGGGAGCAACTTGGGGTGGTACTTGCAGCGCAGGAACAGCCTCCGCCATCGAACGTCTAAACGTATAATGGAGGTCTGCTACAGCCGCCGAGACCGACTCCGTGATGGAGGAGCGGAGGGAGGCCTCAAGGGCCATGAATTTTGCAGAGCTCCCAGATTTTTTACGTTTGCGTGGGGGGGGGGGGGGAGAGGGGTAGTCCCCGCAGACATGGGACCACGGTGCATAGAGCTTCCCTCCGACCCGGAGAGCCCTGGGCGAGGGAAGGAGACGGGCTGAGGTGGAATTCCAACACTCTACTTAGCTGCCTGTGTTGAGAGCTTCTAACCACAATGGCGCAGCGTGCGAAGGAAGTGGGCGTGTCCTAACGAGTGCAGAACTCCGAACTGCGCGGGAACGCCACAAAGAGAGCACCAGAACACGAAGCAGCAAGGTGCCAGCACCGCGCGGACGAGGAGTCCTAGCGGGAAGCCGACAGTGCGAACCCCGGATCTGACTGTGAGCACAGCGGTCTCTGGGTCAGGTCTGGTGGGAGCACCGACCCCCGCGGCTATCACCGGAGGGTAGCGGCGTCCCAAGTAGAAAGCTAGCGCTAGAAATTTAACCAGTAAAACACCAGAAAAGCCAAAAACAGAAAAATATGTGTGGAGCACAATAAACGTATACTTATCTGCCAGAGGAGCAGCAAAGAAAGAGGATTTGCTAACCTCTGGGCGGGACTATGTTCATTGGCTGGGAGAGGGTTGTGGGGTGTGGCTATCCCTTGTTGTGGGGGAAGACTGTTTTTTCTTATTGTTAACTCTTTGCTGCTGTGAGGAAAGTAAAGAGAGATGGCAAAATACTCGCCTCCGAGTCCTGTGATAAAATCTGTAAATATTGAGAAATAAACTGCCTTTTCTGTCGCTGCGTCTGCGTGAAAGCCTCATACTGTCACGATTTGCACAATGAGGAACGGGCGCTTCCTATAGACGCACAAATTATCTGCGTGTTGTTAATGTCACATGGGGGAAACATGTTTTGGGTTTCATACAGAATCACAAACACACTTTACACAGATCCCAGCAATTCAGAGAGCTGCTGCACGGAGCCCATGCGCTACATTCCCCATATGCAGCAAGGAACTCTGGGATGCAAAAAAATGAGAAATTGCAAACATCATTTGCATGTCTTACCCAGAGTTCCTTGCTGCATATGGGGAATGTAGCGCATGGGTTCCGTGCAGCAGCTCTCTGAATTGCTGGGACGTGTGTAAAGGACGTCTACCACTATAAACCTTATTCTCGTGTATATATATTTTTACACACACACGTCAAGCCGCATTGACGCCTTCTCTGTCCTTTATTACCGCTGTATAATATGTGTGGATGCAGCAAGTGGAAACATGAAAATTAACTGTTCAATGCGCTCAGAGCAAACGTGCAAATCCTGCGAACAGTCACAATGAGGCTGCGTCACTAAGGGGTTAAAATGGTGACGCCATGGAGGAAGGCGTTCGCAGAGCAGCAGCGTGACTCGGCGTGTACAATAAATTATATCTTTTTCCATCAAAAACCTGTGGTTGATGCCGGAGTGTGATGGCGGGATGATGGGGCTGTGTGCGGCGCAGGGGGCTGTGCTGTGCTGGGGCTGTGTGCGGCGCAGGGGGCTGAGCTGTGCTGGGGCTGTGTGCGGCGCAGGGGGCTGTGCTGTGCTGGGTCTGTGTGTGCGGCACAGGGGGCTGTGCTGGGTCTGTGGGCGCGGCGCAGGGGGCTGTGCTGGGTCTGTGGGCGCGGCGCAGGGGGCTGTGCTGTGCTGGGGCTGGGCGCGGCGCAGGGGGCTGTGCTGTGCTGGGGCTGTGTGCGGCGCAGGGGGCTGTGCTGTGCTGGGGCTGTGTGCGGCGCAGGGGGCTGTGCTGTGCTGGGGCTGTGTGCGGCGCAGGGGGCTGTGCTGTGCTGGGGCTGTGTGCGGCGCAGGGGGCTGTGCTGTGCTGGGGCTGTGTACGGCGCAGGGGGCTGTGCTGGGTCTGTGGGTGCGGCGCAGGTGGCTGGGCTGTGTGCGGCGCAGGGGGCTGTGCTGTGCTGGGGCTGTGTGTGCGGCGCAGGGGGCTGTGCTGGGTCTGTGTGCGCGGCGCAGTGGGCTGTGCTGGGGCTGTCATTCTGTGTTAAGTTTCCGTTATTTAGCGCTGCGCTGCCCTGGGTTGCGCTGCGCTGCGTTGCTCCACGCTGTCCCCCTCCTTTCCTCATGCTGCTGAGTTTTCTTTGTTCCAGATGTGTCTCGGCATCCATTGGGGTTCAGACCGATGTGGAGAGTGGCGCTAACGCTAACACTCGAGGCGTCCTGTCCCAGGTGAGGGGGTTATTATTATATCCTTACTGTGCCATTGCTCGGTGTCACCGGATCCACCGGAGATTCCTTCCTGGCTCCGGAGATTCCGAGGGAATAAATAAAAGCTGACATGTTTCCGCGCTCTGAACCGCAGTGTAAATTGATGGGTATTTATTGGGCGTCACATCGAGGCTTTCATAAAAAATGCCCCCATTGTTCATACCCCTGCCCGCCCCCAGACATCCCGGCGCAACACCGCCCCGAGCGCAAGCCCATTTTCTAGTCACACAATGGGGGTCCCCGCATCCAGCAGGAGCCCAGTTGGGTGGAATGCGCCCCTAGCTCAAGCCACTTGGCCGCCGAAGCGGTGTGTGGTTATGTATCTTGGGCAGCCTGGTGTTAAGACTTTACAGTTCGGTTATTGGTGATTCCAATGGAGCGGCGGCACAAGCTGGGTACAGCCGATGAGATCTGGTCCCCGGCTACTTCTGACCAAGAAGCGTCTGGATCCATGCATGGTGGGACGGAGTGGAGTGCTGTACACTTCTGGCAGCTGGTGCAGTGTACCCCGGTATCGGTTCCATAGGAGCAGTGTTACATCCTCAGCCCCTGCTGTGCTTCCTGGGGGGGTCTGGGCAAGGTTCGGTGCCAAGTGCTGGTCGTTCGCCAGTGCTTTGTACTGGCCAAGCAGCCTCTGAAGGGGCGGGGCCTGGCATGGTTACGAGGAGCCGCCGGGTTTAAAACGGGGATCGAGGAGTTGCCTCGTCGCCCTGTCGTGGATTCGGATTCGCGCATCGCTAATCATTCGTTTACATTGTCTCTCTGTTGCCAACCCGTTTTCTGGATACGAACTCTGCTCCTGTTATTTGACTTGATTTTGACTATTCTCCTGCTGCTCGATTACGATCGCCTGTGTGGTGCTTTGGTGGTTTAACCCCATGCTTGCTGCTGGGGTGTTTTCACCCTACTGGGGAAGTGTCCCTTCTCAGCGGTGGGTCTTGTCTGTGGCCTCATTAGGTTCCTATACCCAACCCAGGGCTCCTGTTCTACAGCCACACATATTAAGATCTGCGATCGCAAGGTACGGCTTCTTTGCAGCTCATGGTCAGTGTGCGCTCACCAGCAACAATACTCGTTACTGTACTTACGACAGACCCCGAGGTGTATGTGTTGTCTCTGACCATCTTAAGGTACCGCTGACCTGCTCCCAATTATCAGCAAATGTTAAAGCAGTTTATTTCCTGACTGCCCTGCAGCCTGTGCAATTCACCAACTGTCTGACTTATCTGTTTATTTCTGTCTTATCTGTCTGTGCTCTATCGGTCTCAACCTTTTAGTACTTAGTAGCAACTCAGTGTTTTCTTTATCCTCACTGCCGGAAGTGTGTAATTCTGTGTCTGCTAATCGGTGTTTAAACGTCAAAAAGATTTCAGTCCTTAAGGATCTCAACTCCGCTACTCTCTAGTGGGCGCTACTCCCTCCGTTACATCACAACAGGGCCAGATATGGATCTGATTTATGTCTAAGCTGGGTGAAATCAAAACTAAGCTAGGGGAGCAGGATCACCGCATGGATCAATTTGCTCAGGCCTTGGGTCTACTAATTAAGCAGTTTAATGAGTTCGGCGGGGCTTCTCAAACCTCCTCTCCTGAGGTTAATGTGTCCCCTCCTGCTGTGAATGTTTCCTCTATGGTTGCTACTATTGTAGCTCATGTCAGTTTAAAGACTCCTACATGCTTTAATGGGAGTTCAGGTTCATGTAGAGGGTTTATAACCCAAATCCAGATTATGTTTGATTTGAATTCTGGTATGTGTCGCACAGAGCTAAGGTGGGTTACGTCATTAACCACCTAACCGAGAAAGCTCTGCTATGGGCATCCCCCCTGTGGGAGCTACAGAAACCTGTGGTGTACAATTGTGCTGAATTTATGGCTGCCTTGCATCGCACATTTGACCCCGCTAGAAGGGCCACAGGGGCAGCTAGGGCACTATGGCTTATATCCCAGGGCAACCGCCGAGTTGCAGAATAGGCAATAGAGTTTAAAACCATAGCAGCAGAACTGTCTTGGCCAAATGATGTGCTTGTTACCGCGTTTCTCGTGGGAATTTCAGAGACTGTAATGCATGAACTAGCACCTATGGGATTACCCGAGGAGCTAGAGGATCTGGTGGATTATTGTATTGCTCTCGACGATCAAATGCGTGACAGGAGGTCTGGTCGTAGCAAAGCTCATAAACCTTCTCAGAGGGCCAGTTCTGCTTCTAGGTCTGCTCACGCTGTCTCTCCTCCGTCTGTACCTACTGAACCAGAGCCTATGGTATTGGGTCGTTCTGGTATATCAGGAGAGGAGAGACAATATCACCTCCAAGAGGGGCTATGCCTATATGGTGCTGACAAAGAGAATTTTCGTTTACAATGCCCCAAGCGACCAAAAGATCTTAAGCATTTTACCTTTTATTTCTCTCCCACCATTACCTTTCTCTTAAGTTACCTTTACTTCCCTTCAACCCCCTTCAATTTTATTTATAATCAAAGGCCAAAAATCATTGCCTTTGTGGCAGAATTATCAGCGATCCTCGCTTTCTTGGACTAGGTAACACCAGATAACACTGGTACCATAGATCCAGCCAGATAACACTGGCAACCGCAATGAACCACCAGAAATAGCGGCCGGCCCCACGTGGCTAAGCTAGCACGACCACACGCTGCTCTCTTTATAGCAGATAGCAGGCCGGGAGGATCTTCAAACCAGGAGGCTACCTGTGTTTGGCCGCACAAACCACCACACAGACCCCCAGATCCTCCCCCTCTATCGCCTCTTCACGTGCCAGGGCCGCATATTTCACCGCCACCAAAAATGAGGACACTCTTTTTCCGCCACCAATAAAAGACCGTGACCTTTTCATTTACCTTACACAAGGGTCTTTATCAGCCCTTCGATGTTGCCCCCGAAAAGGTTGTTCCTCGCCTTGGACAAATGGACCCCGTCATTCCAAAACAATTCCTCCTGCATTGTCACTATGTTCTGATGCTCCAAAACCTTTCCTCCCATCTCCAGCATAATCTTTTTCGCTGCCTGGTTTAGCTTCTTTCTCACGATGTATCCTGCACCCTGCACTTCCTCCACACTAATATAGCAATTACGTTAGACCACACTATCTGAACATCCGGCCATTCCTTCCTGAACCACCTAAGGTTTCCCGGACCCTATTCTGCAAATCTATCATTGTCATAGCCCCTATCATTATATCTGGCTTCCCCCACCTTCTCCTAGATTCCTGTGCTACCCCTAAAAACTGCGCCCACCCCATACCCCTCCTTCCTATCCACCTAATGCCCGCTTTAGTGAGGCTGAACCCTAGGTTCACTCCCATCGTTGTGCCCACAGCGTGAACAGCCGCCCAGTGCACATAGGCGTGTCCCAGGATCCATACTCTTCGCCCGCTCTGAAAGAAAAAACCCAAAAAACAGAATATTAACGCTCAAACACATACCAACTTTTTATCGCGACTGTAAATTGAATCCGGGTTATATACCTACCCCCGCTTAATCACAACCCTCTTCTCTCTAACTTAGCAGGCTAGCTGGTATTTCATAATTTACTAAGACCGGTGCCCTTTAAACAAATTCCCATTGCCCATCGCTGTTTAATCCTAACTGCTCGCGATCTGCCAGAGAAATGAAGGTTTATTAATTTTATTTTTTCCCCAATAACAGAATATCCCCTATCATTATATCTGGCTTCCCCCACCTTCTCCTAGATTGAATATAGAATATTTGATACAGTCCTAACCTCAACATCTGAGGGTTGGGATTTAGGGGTTATTATTGCAGAGGATCTAAGGGTAAGTAGTCAATGTAATAGAGCAGCAGGAAATGCTGGCAGAATGCTTGGTTGTGTAGGGAGAGGTATTAGCAGTAGGAAAAGGGGAAGAGCTCATGCCACTGTACAGAGCACTGGTGAGACCTCGCTTGGAGTACTGTGTGCAGTACTGGAGACCATATCTCTATAAGGATATAGACACCTTAGAGAGAGTTCAGAGAAGGGCTACTAAAATGGTGTACGGCTTGAAGGAGAAAAGTTACCAGGAAAGGCTTAATGATCTTAACATGTACAGCTTGGAAAAAAGACGAGACAGAGGAGATATGATAGAAACATTTAAATACGTAAAGGGAATCCACAAGGTAGAGGAAGGGAGTATATTTAAAATGAAACAAAGTAGCAAAACAAGCGGACATAGTCTTAGATTAGAGGGGCAAAGGTTTAAAAGTAACATCAGGAAACATTATTTCACTGAGCGGGTGGTGGATACATAGAACAGCTTTCCAGCAGAAGTGGTAGAGACTAAAACAGTGATTGAATTTAAACAGGCATGGGATAGGCATAAGGCTATCCTAAACAAAAGATCAATCCAGGTAAAGTATCCATGTAATTGGGCAGACTAGATGGGCCGAAAGGTTCTTATCTGCCGACATTTTCTATGTTTCTTTCCATCCCAGCAACGTTACAGCCTTTTCCACAGCCGCTTTGAATTGCAACCTGGACAAAATTGGTTCCATCCTCATGCCTCAAAAAAACCAAAAAAAAACCAACAAAAAAAAAAACAAAACATATGGCTGTTTGCAGGAGCCGCCTCCAAATAACCTCTTACATAACACCGGGCATACCTCCATTTAACCTCTGTATTACGCTCCAGTCTTTGTGTAATATACCCTCCCCCCTCTAAGTAATGGATTCCTTTTTTTTTCACATGCTTCTGTCAGCCCTTCGCCCCCCCAGCAACCAAGGTCGCCCAGCTCCTGGTTATCTGATGCATTGTTCCTAGCTGGATGTGATTACATTGTCTCTGCACCTTTCCTCTCTGTGTGTGTGTGTCCCTTGCACAATGTAAATCAATGTAGTCTCCATTTTGAGTTGGGCCAGAAGCCGTACTTCTGCGGAATACTGACTTCAAGGGGAGCGGTCTGCCCGTGGACAGGAACCCCTACGTTACAGCCTCGTTCCTCGAATGCCCTCTGGGTTAGGCTAAATGGGGACTTCTCTAAAGGACCAGCCATTCTACCTAACAGCACCTCCTTCCCCCACTTTTCTCTCGCTATTTCTGGCAGTTCATATGCTGATTTCAACTGCTTTACTTTCCTACCCCCCTTCGCTTAACCCCTAATCATTATCTTGAAGCCTTCCATAAAAAACCTTTACTCCATTCTCCTTATCCTCCATCTTTAAGGCTCGCCAGCCCTGGAATCCTTTACCAAGTCTTTAACCCACGTCTTTAACCCACGTCTACCAATGAAACCGTTTCTTGCTTAGTATATTAATCTATAGGCCCAAAGTTAAGTCAACCTACCCCAAAATAGTGAAACAGAATTTGCTAACATACAAAATCACTGTTTAGTTGATAAGCCTCTTCAGAAATTATAACAGACACATTTAGATGTGTAGTTGGTTAGTAATTGTTATATTCATAAATCTGGCAGAAACCATCTGGATTAATTTAGTTGCGCAAATGTAAATTTAAACAGATTATACAGTTACTGCTGCCGCACTTCCCCATTGACAGCAGACCATGTGACTTTTTGAGGTTTAAGATGGCTGCCAGCCATGCAGTCACTGATTACCTAGGTTTATAAGATCATACAGACTATACAAATAATAAGGTTTGATCAAGTATTACAAAGTGAAACAAATATCAACGAGCATATTCTAGCTAAAATGCAAGTCCCTATAACTGGTAAATTAGTGCGTATTTAACCAAATAGATTACACACGCACACATACAGTATAATGTCAAAATAGTGACAAATTCACAGAATTAATACACTTAATACTTATCCACTCCCAGGCTTTCTTATGATGATGATACGAGTGGGAAAGATAAGGGAGTTACTGCTCATGTTTCCTCCATTTCAGAGATAAGTCTCTCCTCTCCCTCAATAAAGACAAAGTTAGCGTTCTGAAATAATTATTTACTCGCACTGTAGCAAGTGCGCAAAAAAGATTGGACATTACTGCTGTATCACTTCAAAAATTGCCTCAATTAGTATAGTGAACTTAAATACAGTATACAAATTAATTTATTCATCAACTTATTGCTTAGCTCTTGGAGTTACTTTATTTATTTCACATACACCCAGGTGAGACAACCCCCCCCCCTCCCTTCCAGAATACATTACAGATAACAACCAGCTCCAGCCACTGGACAATAGAAAAGCTCCAGCCACTGGACAATAGAAAAGCTTCAGTCACTGGACAATAGAAATAACAGTCATCACAATGGAATGTTTACCCATGCGTCTTCTCTAAACAGTGTGCTTAGAGAAACCCAGGATGTAAGAGTGCAAGCTCTTGAGCAAGGGGCCTCTCCTACTGTTTAATGAATGCAAAATATAACAACTTATAACTGTAACATAAAGATACACTTTGACAACAGCATAGCACATCACACAACACTCTACGCTATATACAGAGACAATAAACTGTAAAGCAAAATACTTGCAAATAAACATTGGGGCGGCCGTTTTATCACAGGTTGCTTTGTATGCTTCCGGCCTGTTCAGTACAAAAATGACTGCAGCTCATTAAAATGTATCGCTTTTGGAGTGCTATTTGGTGCTAAAACACCCACTATTCATGTGCGTGATTCTTAAAATTAACAGTCATTTACTAGAGTGAGCACTTTAACTATAAGGCACGGCAATCTTCAGACAGACACAGGCAAAATTATTGAACCCAAATGCACCTAATAACATACAAAACAAATAATCCCTGAATTCTGGCCGAGTTATACCAGAACAATTAACTTATTCATAATTACTATCACGCAGATACTACACAAAATTAACAAGGGAATACAGTATTGCAAAGTGTAACGAATATCAAAAGCATCTATTAAATAAAGCCTACAAATCAATACAATGGAAAACCTGCCCCTATTTATCCAAGTAATAATAGAACTAGGAATATATATATTTAGCAGACTATAATAATAGGGAATATATAACAGATTGATACAGCCAGTAATACTTATCCAGTCGTTGGTTTTCATATGCTGATGGTGATGGTAAAATGGAGTTGGCTGTCCAAAAAGACAAAGGTTAGACTGATTTCATCTGTCCTTTGCTTACCCTTTTCTATTACCCCTGGCCCTCCCCTTTCTGTTATCTGCCCCCGAGACCCAATCCCAGCGATAATCCTGAAACAAAAGGGGAACCATTGTAACTCCTCCCAACTTTCTACTCTTTTTTTCTTTAAACAGGGAACATGCTTAAGCCTCTTCGTTCCCAGTCAGTCTCTCATCAGTACAATGTGTCGGGACACGAGCAAAGCCTAGAACCCTCTGAGATACAGGTTCTGGGTACTACTACTGTGTCTCTCGTATCTAGTAAAAAGAGAAAGAAAAGATCTCACGTTGTTGTGCCTGTGTCCATAGCCTGGGAGAAAATCAGATTGAACACAGACGCACTGATAGATTCTGGGTCTGCAGGCAAATTCTTAGACTCTGGTTTCGCTGCTATTCACCAAGTGCCTCTGGTGGAGAGAGAAGTGCCTCTCCTTACCTCATTGTACACACGGCACTGTACCTGTCTCTTTTTGTACTGGGGTCCTGCATAAGGAAAAATCAAGTTCCAAATCATTGAATCACCCACAGCACCCATCGTATTGGGGTATACTTGGTTGGCAAAGCACAATCCGATCATTGACTGGTCTATGGGAGAGTTGGAATCCTGGGGATCAAAGTGTTGGTCTAAATGTCTGGGTATGAGTACTGTGGTGGGCAGTCTGAACGTAGCTACTGCTCCTCCACTCTCCACAGAAGTTCCAAAGTGGTACAAAGATCTTAAAGAGGTGTTTGATCAAGGCAAATCTGAGATCCTACCACCGCACAGGCTATGATTGTGCTATAGACCTGTTGCCAGGTACCATGCCTCCTCTGGGTCATGTCTATTCGCTGTCACAAAAAGCGAACGATATCATGGAAGAGTATATTAAGGAGAACCTAGCAAAAGGGTTCATTTGTCGTTCTGCCTCTCCTGCGGGAGCCGGATTCTTTTTCGTATCAAAAAAGGGGATTTAAGACCTTGCATTGATTATAGAAGGTTAAACAGAATCGCTATATGTAATGCCTATCCTATCCGACTGATATCAGAGATGTTTGACCGGTGCCAAGATGTACACCAAAATGGACCTTCGCGGTGCTTACAACTTGGTAAGGGTCAAACAAGACCATGAATGGAAGACCGCTTTTAACACCAGGAGTGGCCATTATGACGCAATGCGCCAGCGGTCTTCCAAGACATTATAAATGCTGTCCTGTGGGATTTTTTGCAAGTCTTTGTAATCGTGTATCTTAATGATATCTTTATCTATTCTCCCAATATTGAGACACACCATGTCCAGGTGCAGACCGTGTTGCAAAGGTTGTTGGAGAATAAGTTCTACTGTAAGTTAGAGAAATGTCTGTTCGACATAACTTCAGTTCATTTTCTGGGTTACATCATTACACCTGACGGGTTTCAGATGGACCCAAAAAAGTTGTCTGCTATCAAAGAATGGCCACTACCTCAAGGCTTAAAAGCTATACAGAGATTCCTTGGTTTTACAAACTACTATAGGAGGTTCATTAAGGGGTTCTCTTCCGCGGTCTCTCCGATCACTGCCATGACCAAGAAGGGTGCCCAAAATCAGGACTGGAGTGACCAAGCTATGCAGGCATTTGTCACGGCACCTATCCTATGGCATCTAGAGCCAGGCTTGCCCTTTCAACTTGAAGTTGATGCGTCCAAGATAGGAATTGGTGCAGTTCTGTCTCAGAGAGTCCTGAGGGACCTGTACACCCCTGTGGGTTTTTCTCCAGGAAAATGACACCTGCAGAGAGAAAGTATGACATAGGGACCAGAGTTAATAGCAGTTATAGCAGCCCTCAAAGAATGGCGCTATTTGCTAGAAGGTACTAAAGATCCCGTGATAATAACAGATCATAAGAATATTATTTACATGGGAGACGCAAAACGTTTGAATTCCAAACCAAAGCCGGTGGTCCTTGTTCCTATCCAGTTTCAATTTCTTGTTGACTTACCGTCCTGGGTCAAAAAACACGAAGGCTGATGCCTTGTTCAGGCAATTTGAGTCGTAGGAACAGCATACATTCGATCAGTCCAATCGTTCCTCAAGAAAGGATATTGGGTACAACAGTTCTGACTTTGTCTTCTCCGTCGTTGGAGAGAATTCAAGCTGTCCAAGGTGTTGCTCCTCTTGAAAAAAACCCTGGTAAGGTCTTTCTACCTGAGGAGGAGAGAACACAAATGATGATTATATACCATGACTCCAAGCCATATGGGGATAACTAAGACTTTAGCCTCTATTGAAAAACCGTTCTGGTGGGCAGGTATGCAAAGGGATATTAAGGACTACATAGCCACATGCGAAGTGTGCTGTAGAAGCAAAAATTGTGCGGCCCGCACAATTCACCAACTGTCTGACTTATCTGTGTATTTCTGTCTGTGCTCTATCGGTCTCAAAACCTTTAGTACTTAGTAGCAACTCAGTGTTCTGTTTATCCTCATTGCCGCAAGTGTATAATTCTGTGTCTGCTAATCGGTGTTTAAACGTCAAAAAGATTTCAGTCCTTGAGGATCTCAACTCCGCTACTCTCTAGTGGGCGCTACTCCCCCCGTTACAATCAGCTGCGTTCCCTGCGGGAGGAAGAGGGGGGTGAGTTGTTGGCGCTGCCCCTCAGTCACCCCATGGCAGGCTCACATTTTTAGGGACACAGCAGCGGCTGGGGTGCTCGGGGCAAAGTCTGGCGAGAAACTGTCAGGACACGTGACCGGGTGTGTTTAGACCCCAGACCCGCCATGTGTAGGTGCAGCAATGTCTTGGGGGGGGGGGAAGAGGGCATAGCGGGCTCAGAAAGCAAAGTGTCCGTAATAACCTGCAGGCGTGTCTACGTCACAGTGTTAATAAAGTTGAGTGACGTTACAGAGAGGAACAGAGTGTCCCCAGACCCAGCAGTTCTCCAGACTGAAGTTTTAGGGGGGCTCCTAGCTGTGAATAAGAGTCCAGTTTGTGTGGGATGTGGTCAAGGGGTTTGGATGATGAGGGGTCAGTGTTGGGTTTAAAGGTCTGGTTTGGGTGAAGGGTGTTATGGGAACTCCTCTCTTCTGCCTATCCTGGCTCTCCAGACACCCCCTCGTTGTGGACTGCCCGGCTATGGGAGCGCCGTCCTCAGCACCTCGAGCAGCTTGACCCGCCTGCTTCTGATTCTCTGCCCTGGAGCTGTTATGACTTTCCAGAGGGCCGCTCTGTGCCTTCTGATAGTCAGTGTAGTGTAGGTAGCGTAGCTGAATGCGACACCAGACAAGCTTTATGTTCACACAGGATTCTCTCTTTATGGAAGGTTTCACAGGGATATTTATACAAAATACAGCAATGCACATTCAAACTTCCAGCCCACCCCAACAGTTCTGATTGGTTGGTTCCAAGACCACTGCAGGCTTCCTTCAGGTCCTCTTCAGGCTTCACTTAGGTCCACTGGCTTTATGCAGATGAAGTCTTGACCCCACAGTGACCACACACCGTGATTTACATAACCCATTGTAAAGGGAATCAGATAGTGGGTGGCTGAGACAATGGTGACTCCCAACCTTTCAGACATGTAAACAGATAAACAGAACCCTTTTCCATAATCACAAGTTACTCAAACCTATTTTACATTCTATACGAAAGAACCTTCACAACACATCTTCATTCGCATTCGCATAAAGTAATAAAAGTATATTTAAAACTAAAACCGAGCAATCTACACTACCCTTAAACTAAAACCGAGCAATGTACAATACACTTAAACTAAAACCGAGCAATGTACATTTAAACTAAAACCGAGCAATGTACAAGACCTTTAAAACCACACAATATAATTGAACATAAAGTCTTTCCCAAAGCAAATGTCTGTCTTTTGGGGTTTTTGCCATGGGAATAAAAGTCTTGGGGCTTGACGCGGGGAGCACTATGTCAGTTCTATGACAAGGGGTCATTGCTGGGTTTAAGGGTCTGGTTAGATGATAAGGGGTCAGTGTTGGGTTTCAGCGTCTGGTTTGGTTTAAGGGTCTGGTTGGATGGTAAGGGGTCAGTGTTGGGTTTAAGGGACTGGTTTGGGTAGGGGTCAGTGTTGGGTTGAAGGGTCTTGTTGGATGGTGAGGGGTCAGTGTTGGGTTTAAGGGTCTGGTTGGATGGTGAGGGGTCGGTGTTGGGTTGAAGGGTCTGGTTGGATGGTAAGTGGTCAGTGTTGGGTTTAAGGGTCTGGTTGGATGGTAAGGGGTCAGTGTTGGGTTGAAGGGTCTTGTTGGATGGTGAGGGGTCAGTGTTGGGTTGAAGGGACTGGTTGGATGGTGAGGGGTCGGTGTTGGGTTGAAGGGTCTGTTGGATAGTGAGGGGTCAGTGTTGGGTTTAAGGGTCTGGTGTGGGTGAGGGGTCGTTGTTGGGTTTCATGGTCTGGTTTGGGTGATGGGATGTCAGTGTGGGCTTTCAGGGTCTGGTTGGATGATGGGGTGTCAGTGTTGGGTTTCAGGGTCCGTTTTGGGTGAGGGGTTAGTGTTTGGTTTAAGGGTCTGGTTTGGGTGATGGGGTGGCAGTGTTAGATTTAAGGGTCTGGTTTAGGTGGGATAAGGTCAGAACCCTGAATTTAAAGGTCCAGCTTTTCTATGTGATCTGCTTTGGGTGCTGTAGGGTTAGTTGTTTCAGGTTTAAGGTTCTGGTTTGGGTGGGATAAGGTCTGGGGGAGGTGTATTGGTGTTGTAGAGGTTGTGCTGCAATCAGGGAATCGCGCGATCGAGTCCACAAAGTGTTGTCTCCGTCCCGGGGGAACCCGCCGGCTCTATCCAGGGGCCCTCGGACGCTCCGTGCATGTGTCTGGTCTCAGGTCTTTTGGTTTCTGATCTCATGGTGTTTCTCAGTTCCCTCTTCCTAGTCGTGTGGTGGCATCGGGGGGGGGGGGTGTGTGGCACCACCGTCACGTCGAGTCCTGCGCTTCGCGTCGATGGCTTCCAGGAAACTGAAGAAACGCTCACTTCCCCTTTGTCTGCTCGGAGTAACCCGGCAGCCGAGGACCGGCTCGCTCGCTCGCTCACCGCTCCGGGGGGGTAAGACTCGCTGCCTGGCACTGTGGCTTCTGTCCACCAGCCTCGGGGGGGGTCCTGTCCGCTGGGGCCGACTGGGAGAGTCATTTTATGGGGAAATCGTGAGGTGTTCAGATTCTTGCTAATATTGTGTGGTTTGACTGAGTCGCCCAGGCGCATGGTGCGCTGCAGGTGAGTGTCTGGTGCCTTGGCGCATGGTGCGCTGCCGGTGTGTGTCCGGTGTCCGGTGCCCGGGCGCATGGTGCGCTGTCTGTGTGTGGTGCCCGTGCTTATGGTGCCCGGGCGCATGGTGCGCTGCCGGTGTGTGTCTGGTGCCCAGGCGCATGGTGTGCTGCCGGTATGTGTCTGGTGCCCGGACGCATGGTACGCTGCCGGTGGTGACGGGCCGGTGTGTGTGTGTCTGGGCGTCTGCTGCTGAATATGGAAATATTTATGAAGCCGCGCTCCTCGCCGCCGGTGCTCGCATTCTCCCTGTCACACCTCCATCTGCTTAGTGTTTCCTTTAACCCTTTAATACACGTCTTTAAAGCAGAGATTTATACCGCGGTAAATGCGGCGTGCGTGCCAGAATCTGACTGTCTGCGATTACCCGTCACGCTGCGATTTGATAGAGGAAAAACCTGCATCTTCCATCTGATGCGAGTGGATCTGGGAAGTGCCGGCACCGCGCCTCTACATCCGATCCGGCACGTTATAAACCCCGGCAGTGCCTCTCTGTGTGGCACGCAGAGGGTTAACCCCTGGCACGCAGATAGGAAGCAGATATCTGTCAGTGGATGCGGAGGGAACGCTCTGCCGCCAGCGCCGCTCTTAAAGGCGCAGGGGTCCATTTCGGCGTGTTTTTAGGTTGTGTTTTTTTTGGGAGTTTTTGTTCTTTCAGAAAGGGGCGAAGTGAAATGAATCGCAAAGTCTGATCCTTCACCGCGGCGCTTCCCATTAGCCGTGCCAAGGCACAGTCACCGGCATGGGACCCAACTGCAGCTGCCGGAGGGGAGGGGGAGCCACACATACTGGAGATGCCACGGCCGTATTGGCTATACCGGATGACCTGATAAAGAAGTGACTGGGATCCCCCCCCCCCCGATGTCTCTGATAAAACCTTAAGCATCATGGGACATAGAGTTCAAAAAGAGCCAAATTGGCGACTGAATTGCCCCAAACACCGAGTTTATCCGTACGGTGCAATTTCGGGGCCATTCAGAGAGCAGGCAGTTTGTTATATTTTGGCGAATTTCCAGTGAAATACGGTGCCTGTTCTGCGGCAGTGAAATACGGTGCTGTTCGGTGTTTTCATTAGACAGGTTTAATCAGGCGAATCCCATAGGTTTCAATGTTAAAAAATATTCCCGATTTAATCCAATTTCTAATAAACTGTTTAATATTTTAATCTGCAGCAAAAAGTCTCTACATTTATTATTATTTTTCCCCCTGTTCTTCGGCTGAACTGCTTTTGATCGGGTTTGTCAGCAGCGTTTGGATCCCTTTGTCGCATTTTGGGGACCCTGCAGTGAATGCTGAATTCGGTGTGTGTGTGTGTGGAGTTCACCGAAGCAGAAAGCGCTGAATTCACATGCTCTGAATAACCCCTGTAGTGTCACCGCTGGTGGAGCATCATGGGACATGTAGTTTAGGGACATCTGGGTGCCAAGGTTAAGGCTAAGGTCAGACTAAAGCAGTATTAACGTGCGTTTAGCCGCACTAAATCACGGCCGTGCTAGCAGCAAATGACGTCCAATGCCGGGCTGCATATGACGAACGGCCGCACAAAAGTCCGGCTGCGCAACGCAAGTGGCAAACGAACGCATTCTTTCGAGAACGTCAAACCGCTACTACTGACGTACAGAGTGCGCTGAGTCCGCTAGCGGCGTGTGTGCGTGATTAGGAGACGTCAGACGCTGCTAATGTCCGGCCAACATAACGTCCAGACACAAAAAGAGTTTTATTGATGATCCGCACAAAATCACGGACGAAATGCGCATCGTATGACCGCTATCGCGTATTCCGTGAAAAAATACGTCCATTCGTTCGAACGCACTTTTTCACGGACAACGTGAAAAATGCGTTCGTCTGACCCTAGCCTTAGTCGCTGCTAACCTGCACCCGTCCTGCTCGCAGCTGGACGCTGCCTTTGCCCGGCACTTCTAGTCGCACCAGCAGCTCAGATTGCCGTGCCAGCGCTGTGCCGGAGCTGTCCCCAAGATGGCGGCGCCCTGCAGGTATGATGGCTGCATTGTAACTGAACGTTTCCTGTTTTCCGTCACAAAGTGCAGAGATCTGGACTCGGGTAAATGTTGTGAAATCCACATTAATTCAGATTCATGGTGTTTTTTCAGGGTGTTTTTTTTCCGCCGGTGCA
This sequence comes from Leptobrachium leishanense, assembly GCA_009667805.1. Taxonomy (NCBI): domain Eukaryota; kingdom Metazoa; phylum Chordata; class Amphibia; order Anura; family Megophryidae; genus Leptobrachium; species Leptobrachium leishanense. Next base: position 396,903,677 of record CM019065.1, on the reverse strand, counting down.
GCTGCCGCTCGCTGTTTGGAGTAATAATCCGCCGTGTGTTTGTGGGAGGATTAAACGCACCGTAAATATCCTGCTAAGTGCTGCACATGGCGGCTTTTTATAAACCCTTTGTTTGGAGCCGGATGGATCGTCCCGTCCTCCAGGACTCTTTGTGCCGACGCGTTTCTGTGTTTTTGCCGTAAATATCCTCCTGGCTGAGAATCTCCGCAAGACGTGGTTTGGGGGAATTTATGTCGGCTGAAGCCGGGACATCTTTCAACTTTGTATTCATATAATACCATGCGCGGCGATGTACATGCAGAGCGCTCTGCCCAATTACGTTTTAAAGTGATGCTCGATACTTGGCCCCTGCAATCCAAGATATTCATTAATGACACATGTACGCAGACGCCACCGTAACCTATACCAGCAATCCAAATCTCCCGCAGCTGGAGGCCGTGCTGTAAGAACAATTCAGAGGTAGAAAAGTGGATCAAACACAACAAACTATAACTAAATACTGACACAACTGGAACGATGCTCTTTGGAACAGCACCTAAACTACACAAATTGCAAACACCCCATCTGTGTCAGGACAAAATCAAATGGCACGCTGACCACAGTCACTTCTCTCAAATATCTAGGTATGTGGTTAGACCCAAATCTATCCTTTGGCCCCACATCGAAAAACTCTCATCTAAACTTTACCCCAAACTAGGTGCCCTGTACAGAAACAAATCCTGCCTGAGCCCCGCGGTAAGAAAAGCAGATTGTACAACACATGCTTATGCCGGCTATTGAATACGCAGATGAAGTGTATGCAGCCGCCCCGCAAACACACCTTCATAAACTTACTACATTGTATAACTCATTCTGCCGCTTTGCATTACAATGTAACTACATGACCCACCATTGTGACATGTTAAAAGAACTAAACTGGCCATCGCTGGAATCTAGACGCACCCTTCACCTTTCCAACCTGGTGTTTAAGAGCTTTTCTGGGAAGCTGCCACCCTACCTGAATAGGCTGCTTCCCCCAGCAGCTCCCTCATCCTATAACCTCAGATCCAGGACCAGCACCTTACTTGCAATACCACAATACAAAAAGAAAGTGGCTCGATCCTCATTTTCCTACAGAGCACCAGAATTATGGAATAACCTCCCAGACGCCATCAAATCTTCCCCCAGTCTAAAATCCCTTCTCTATTAACATACAGGTTTACAGGTGCATTCTGTATTGAGGTAACAGTGACTGTATACAGAATGCACCTGTAAACCTGTAACACAGTGACTATATACAGAATGCACCTGTAAACATGTGTAGCGCTGTTTAAAAACTCTGTTGATGTATTGCTCGGGTTTGGCCACCAGAGGGAGACAAGCGCAATGTAGAGTGTACTGGACACAACGGGACTACGTTTTCCATCATGCTTTGCGGCGGGGACAGGAAGTGGGTGGGAGAGAGCGAAGGACATCCGCAGCCTCGTATGAAGGAGAGCCAGTGTGAGCCGAGCGACGAAAGGTGGAAGACGCACGTGAGACTGCCAGAGATTAAGACCAGGCCGAAGAGCAGGAGCTGCCTTGCGGATGCTGAGAATCCGAGACAGTGCTGGCGGAGATCTATCCACACATCGCTGAGAGGTTTTGCGCAGACACAACGTTCCAGTTTGGACCCCGAGTAAGGAGACCACGATGATCCACTGGGAGTGCAGGCGGTAGGCCGTAGTTCTCGTTACCGAAAACTGACAAGCAGGAGAAGCGGATCCGGTGGCACAGAGATCCTTGATCGGACAGCGGAACAGATTGTCTAGCGGATGGGTGAGAGGCCTTCCAGGCCACAGTCAAAGTTTAAACAAAGCACGCTGCAGTATTGTTTAAATCTACAGGGCCCCAAAGTGACTAGTCAAAGATTTGCTCAATCCATTCACTGGCCAGTTGAATATAGTACCCGGGTACCTGAGATAACACACACACCTTTTTTGGGACACTACTTTTACGAGACTTACACTCCAGAAACGAAGGGGATAAACTTTCCTTTTTGCCGCCGCGTGTTTTCCCGCATTACGAAAATCCTGTCGCTCATATACCGTGTTCACATTTATATATGCCACTTTATTGGGATCAGTAAAGTATATAATCTATAAAATCCACAACAGCGCTGGTGTATATTTATTCCCTAGTGCGGTGAGACTAACCCGAGGTTAAATTCAGTGGCTCCTCCGGGAGTGAGCGCTACACATGTAACACAGTGACTATATACAGAATGCGCCTGTAAACATGTAACACAGTGACTATATACAGAATGCAGCTGTAAACATGTAACAGTGACTATATACAGAATGCAGCTGTAAACATGTAACACAGTGACTATATATAGAATGCGCCTGTAAACCTGTAACACAGTGACTATATACAGAATGCACCTGTAACACAGTGACTATATACAGAATGCGCCTGTAAACATGTAACACAGTGACTATATACAGAATGCACCTGTAAACATGTAACACAGTGACTATATACAGAATGCGCCTGTAAACATGTAACACAGTGACTATATACAGAATGCACCTGTAAACATGTAACACAGTGACTATATACAGAATGCACCTGTAAACATGTGACAGTGACTATATACAGCATGCACCTGTAAACATGTAACACAGTGACTATATACAGAATGCGCCTGTAAACATGTAACACAGTGACTATATACAGAATGCACCTGTAAACATGTAACACAGTGACTATATACAGAATGCACCTGTAAACATGTGACACAGTGACTATATACAGAATGCACCTGTAAACATGTGACAGTGACTATATACAGCATGCACCTGTAAACATGTAACACAGTGACTATATACAGAATGCCCCTGTAAACATGTAACAGTGACTATATACAGAATGCGCCTGTAAACATGTAAGTGACTATATACAGAATGCGCCTGTAAACATGAACAGTGACTATATACAGAATGCGCCTGTAAACATGTAACAGTGACTATATACAGAATGCGCCTGTAAACATGTAACACAGTGACTATATACAGAATGCACCTGTAAACATGTAACACAGTGACTATATACAGAATGCGCCTGTAAACATGTAACAGTGACTATATACAGAATGCGCCTGTAAACATGTAACACAGTGACTATATACAGAATGCGCCTGTAAACATGTAACACAGTGACTATATACAGAATGCGCCTGTAAACATGTAACACAGTGACTATATACAGAATGCGCCTGTAAACATGTAACAGTGACTATATACAGAATGCACCTGTAAACATGTAACACAGTGACTATATACAGAATGCACCTGTAAACATGTAACACAGTGACTATATACAGAATGCCCCTGTAAACATGTAACAGTGACTATATACAGAATGCGCCTGTAAACATGTAAGTGACTATATACAGAATGCGCCTGTAAACATGTAACAGTGACTATATACAGAATGCGCCTGTAAACATGTAACAGTGACTATATACAGAATGCACCTGTAAACATGTAACACAGTGACTATATACAGAATGCGCCTGTAAACATGTAACAGTGACTATATACAGAATGCGCCTGTAAACATGTAACACAGTGACTATATACAGAATGCACCTGTAAACATGTAACACAGTGACTATATACAGAATGCGCCTGTAAACATGTAACACAGTGACTATATACAGAATGCGCCTGTAAACATGTAACACAGTGACTATATACAGAATGCGCCTGTAAACATGTAACACAGTGACTATATACAGAATGCGCCTGTAAACATGTAACATAATGACTATATACAGAATGCGCCTGTAAACATGTAACACAGTGACTATATACAGAATGCGCCTGTAAACATGTAACACAGTGACTACAGAATGCGCCTGTAAACATGTAACACAGTGACTATATACAGAATGCACCTGTAAACATGTAACACAGTGACTATATACAGAATGCACCTGTAAACATGTAACACAGTGACTATATACAGAATGCACCTGTAAACATGTAACACAGTGACTATATACAGAATGCTGGGAAAATACTTTATAAAGGGATCCGCACGTGGTGACTCCATGCACATATCAGGATCCATGTTTTTCTCGGGACGTGAGGCGTCCGTGTACTCATTGTTGCACACCGTATCCTCTTAATCTTGGTGTGGGGGTGCGTGCAGCTGGTTGGGGTGTGCACTGTTTGTGGGGGGGGGATGTTTTTTGGGTTTGTAATGACCTCGTGCGCAGCCAGATCTGAGAACAATAAACTCCGTCATTTCTGGTTTCTCAGAAAATATTCAAATTACACGAACAGAAATAGCCTGGATTTGCATTGGGGGGGGGGGACAGGGTGGGGGAGGGGCCCGGCTACATCGGGAGTCACAACACTGCACTCCTGTTAGAGTTGCCAGATCGGCCATAACTTTCAGGTAACATAATGCACTGCTGCTCATCAGCGCGAATACATGAAAAATGCCACTCCTGCACATTACTGTGAGTTTTATTGCTGTGGAGCTCTGTGATACGCTCATACACACCGCACATTACTGTGAGTTTTATTGCTGTGGAGCTCTGTGATACGCTCATACACACCGCACATTACTGTGAGTTTTATTGCTGTGGAGCTCTGTGATACGCTCATACACACCACACATTACTGTGAGTTTTATTGCTGTGGAGCTCTGTGATACGCTCATACACACCGCACATTACTGTGAGTTTTATTGCTGTGGAGCCCTGTGATACACTCTCATTCCCCCCCCCCCCAGGTATGTGCTGTGTGTCTGGGAGTATAATGTTGTGTTTCTGTGTTTCAGGAGGCCGGGCCGGTGTGTCGCTCGGGGTATTGTGGTGTGAGCAGGTAAGGCTCGCTCGGCTGGGGGGGGGGGTGTATTTGAATGTGCTTTGCATGCAGTCTCGCTCATCGTTCGCCTGGTCTTTGCACAGTGAGGAGGACCTGAGCTCACAGGCGGCCGCCGATGGCCTCTCCTCATCCCTGGAGAACACACTCATCTCATCAGGTAGGAGACGCATCTCTCTGACACCAGCAGGACCGGGGTGTTCCTCTTCCGGTACAGCACTACAGAATATGCTGGTGCCTTTTTAGATCCATATAACCTGGCCCTGGGTTCCTCTGGTGTTAAGTCTCACACAGTGGGCAATATAGCGGAGATGTAACCAGGCCGCGAGGGGAGCATGCCGGTACAGAGGACGCTGTATGAACAACGCACCCCGGGGTTTCGTCCCCCCCCCTGGTTTGGGTTTAGTCCTGTTCCCCCCCCCCCTCCTGTGGTTTTGGTTTAGCCCCCCCCCCTGGTTTGGGTTTTGTTTGCCCCCCCCGCCCCCTGGTTTTGGTTTAGCCCCCCCCCCTGGTTTGGGTTTAGTTTCCCCCCTGGTTTTGGTTTAGTCCCCCCCCGCCCCCTGGTTTTGGTTTAGCCCCCCCCCCCGGGTTTGGGTCTAGTTTTGCTGTACGTGCTGGTGATTGCTCTGTCGCGTCTCACTGTGTTCCAGAACCAGATGCTGAGCTGTGTGTGATGGAAGCAAGTGACGCGTCTGTTACCATGTCTGAGGAGGGGACGGGGTCTGCACCGCACAGAGGGGAACCAGGTGAGAGTGCGTGGCGTAAGACGGGGGGGGCTCAGTGTGTCTCTCAACATCCATCCGTCCGCTGCATCGTGGCCTCTTTTATCTGTGAGATTCACTTAATCCTGACTTTTTATTACCTGGAAAAGCAGCGGGATCTTTTATGTCCGAGCTCACTACCTGCTACTCTGTAACGTGATATCGATCCCTTGCGAAGACCTACAGGATCCCCCCCCCCATTTCTGTGAACCAGGAAGAAGAGGCTCAGAGCCTGCAGTGTACTGGAGCCGGTCGGGCACAGTGCTAGTTGAAGTGTGCTTTGGGCAGTGTGCACGGTGCTGTACATGTGTATCCGTTATGGTATACAGGGTGCAGTGTGAGGTACCTGTATGTTTATGCAGTGTGCACCGTGCTGTGCGTGTGTATCTGTTATGGGAGGGGTGGGCAATCTGCGGCCCGCAGGCAAAAAAACAGCCCGCCACAGAGTTTTTTGTGGCCCGCCAAGATAGTGGCGTTCTTCTACTCCCGAGGCGAGCAGCCGCTGACATGCAGCTTGGCCGCTTGGCTGGAATGGGAACCACCTGACCAGCGTGCGATCTCGCGAGAACGCAGCTGTTCGGGTGGTTCCCATCCCCAATGAGCGGCAAAGCTGCATCCCAGCGGCCGCTCGCCTCGGGAGTAGAAGAACGCCGGTGACGCGGAGCCTGGGGCCACAGCAGAGGAGGTAAGAGCTCGGGGCAAATATACCCATTTGAGCTGGGGGCAATATACATTCAGGTCCAGAAATATTGGGACATGGACACAATTGTAACATCTTTGGCTCTATACACCACCACAATGAAACAAACACAATGTGCTTTAACTGCAGACTGTCAGCTTTAATTTGAGGGTATGTACATCCAACTCAGGTGAACGGTGTAGGACTTACAGCAGTTTGCAGATGTGCCTCCCACTTGTTAAGGGACCAAAAGTAATGGAACAATTGGCTTCTCAGCTGTTCCATGGCCAGGTGTGTGATATTCCCTCATTACCCCAATTACAATGTGCAGATAAAAGGCCCAGAGTTCATTTCAAGTGTGCTATTTGCATTTGGAATCTGTTGCTGTCAACTCTCAGGGACAGCTCTTTGGATCTCATCTTATCAGTGAAGCAAGCCATCATTAGGCTGAAGAAACAAAACAAACCCATCAGAGAGATAGCAAGAACATTAGGCGTGGCCAAAACAACTGTTTGGAACATTCTCAAAAAGAAGGAACGCACAGGTGAGCTCAGCAACACCAAAAGACCCGGGAGACCACGGAAAACAACTGTGGTGGATGACCGAAGAATTCTTTCCCTGGTGAAGAAAACACCCTTCACAACAGTTGGCCAGATCAAGAACACTCTCCAGGAGGTAGGTGTATGTGTGTCAAAGTCAACAATCAAGAGAAGACTTCACCAGAGTGAATACAGAGGGTTCACCACAAGATGTAAACCATTGGTGAGCCTCAAAAACAGGAAGGCCAGATTAGAGTTTGCCAAACACCTAACAAAGCCTTCACAGTTCTGGAACAAGATCCTATGGACAGATGAGACCAAGATCAACTTGTACCAGAGTGATGGGAAGAGAAGAGTATGGAGAAGGAAAGGAACTGCTCATGATCCTAAGCATACCACCTCATCAGTGAAGCATGGTGGTGGTAGTGTCATGGCGTGGGCATGTATGGCTGCCAATGGAACTGGTTCTCTTGTATTTATTGATGATGTGACGCTGACAAAAGCAGCAGGATGAATTCTGAAGTGTTTGGGGCAATATTATCTGCTCACATTCAGCCAAATGCTGCAGAACTCATTGGACGGCGCTTCACAGTGCAGATGGACAATGACCCAAAGCATACTGCAAAAGCAAGCAAAGAGTTTTTGAAGGGACAGAAGTGGAAAGTTATGCAATGGCCAAGTCAATCACCTGACCTGAATCCATTGAGCATGCATTTCACTTGCTGAAGACAAAACTGAAGGGAAAATGCCCCAAGAACAAGCAGGAACTGAAGACAGTTGCAGTAGAGGCCTGGCAGAGCATCACCAGGGATGAAACCCAGCGTCTGGTGATGTCTATGCGTTCCAGACTTCAGGCTGTGATTGACTGCAAAGGATTTGTAACCAAGTATTAAGAAGGGAAAGTTTGATTTATGATTATTATTCTGTCCCATTACCTTTGGTCCCTTAACAAGTGGGGGCACATCTGCAAACTGCTGTAAGTCCTACACCGTTCACCTGAGTTGGATGTACATACCCTCAAATTAAAGCTGACAGTCTGCAGTTAAAGCACATTGTGTTTGTTTCATTCCAACTCCATTGTGGTGGTGTATAGAGCCAAAGATGTTACAATTGTGTCCATGTCCCAATATTTCTGGACCTGACTGTATACCCATGTGAGCTGGGGGATATATATTATGCTGGGGGCAATATATACCAATATATAACTTGCAGGCTGTGATGACAATCTCAACAAACCATCTCACTCCTGATTTCAAAAATAATTGTAGATAACTGTGATAGGATACATTTGTCTCATTAAATGTGTTGCAGTTATAGATAATATGATATAATAAATTTATTCAATTTATTTATTGTGCTAAACTACCACTATCATTTTAAAAGGTGCGGCCCTCCGCTCCGACAAAGTGGCCCCCGAGCCAAAACAAATGCCCACCCCTGCGTTATGGTGTATATACAGGGTGCGGTATTTGCGGTGCGGTGCGTGTGTATCCGTTATGGTGTATATACAGGGTGCACGGTGCTGTGCGTGTATCCGTTATGGTGTATATACAGGGTGCGGTGTGCACGGTGCTGTGCGTGTATCCGTTATGGTGTATATACAGGGTGCGGTGTGCACGGTGCTGTGCGTGTATCCGTTATGGTGTGTATATACAGGGTGCACGGTGCTGTGCGTGTATCCGTTATGGTGTATATACAGGGTGCGGTGTGCACGGTGCTGTGCGTGTATCCGTTATGGTGTATATACAGGGTGCGGTGTGCGTGGTGCTGTGCGTGTATCCGTTATGGTGTATATACAGGGTGCGGTGTGCGTGGTGCTGTGCGTGTATCCGTTATGGTGTATATACAGGGTGCGGTGTGCACGGTGCTGTGCGTGTGTATCCGTTATGGTGTATATACAGGGTGCGGTGTGCACGGTGCTGTGCGTGTATCCGTTATGGTGTATATACAGGGTGCACGGTGCTGTGCGTGTATCCGTTATGGTGTATATACAGGGTGCGGTGTGCGTGGTGCTGTGCGTGTATCCGTTATGGTGTATATACAGGGTGCGGTGTGCACGGTGCTGTGCGTGTGTATCCGTTATGGTGTATATACAGGATGCGGTGTGCACGGTGCTGTGCGTGTATCCGTTATGGTGTATATACAGGGTGCGGTGTGCACGGTGCTGTGCGTGTATCCGTTATGGTGTATATACAGGGTGCGGTGTGCATGGTGCTGTGCGTGTGTATCCGCTGTCGTTAACACAGGGAAATAATTATTTTATTGGTTAAAAGATTAATTTTTTCTTTGTTCCCTCGCCGTCCGGTGAGCGCTGCTGTCTGATTGGATGTATTTCTTTCAGATCCAGGTCTGCAGGGACACGCCGGTCCTGATCCTTCAACCACGAGGCATGCCGGTAATGTCACTGTAAGTTTAACCTCCCCGACCCGGGAGTTCAGGGCTGGCTGTTCCAGACCGAGTGACCGTATCTTGCTGTGAGGGTCCCTCTCCTCCAATATCCTAACACCCCCCCCCCCCCGCGCCGGGACTGCTTTTATCCCTGATTGTTTCCCGCTGTGCCGTTTCCTGTTGGAGAGTGATCGGGAAACACGTCGGCTTCCCACATTCTATTTCCAAACCTTTTAACGGTGATTAGTCGCCGGCACATCTCACAGCGCCGACTTTCTCACTGCAAATATATTTATAAAGTATTTTCCCTGGAAGGATACATTGAGATTTCTCTCATTTCAGTATGTCCTGGATTCAAGAACATTTATTTATAAAGTATTTTCACAGCATTCTGTATATAGTCACTATGTTACAAAACACCAGGTTGGAAAGGTGAAGGGTGCGTCTGGATTCCAGTGCCGGCCAGTTTAGCTCTTTTAACATGTCACAATGGTGGGTCATGTAGTTACATTGTAATGCAAAGCGGCAGAATGAGTTATACAATGTAGTAAGTTTCTGAAGGTGTGTTTGCGGGGCGGCTGCATACACTACATCTCCGTAATCAATAGCCGGCATAAGCATTTGTTGTACAATCTGCTTTCTTACCGCGGGGCTCAGGCAGGATTTGTTTCTGTACAGGGCACCTAGTTTGGGGTAAAGTTTAGATGAGAGTTTTTCGATGTGGGGCCAAAGGATAGATTTGGGTCTAACCACATACCTAGATATTTGAGAGAAGTGACTGGGGTCAGCGTGCCATTTGATTTTGTCCCAACACATAGATGGGGATTTTGCAATTTGTGTAGTTTAGGTTTTGTTCCAAAGAGCATTGTAACAGTTGTGTCAGTATTTAGTTCTAGTTTGATCCACTTTTCTACCTCTGTGAATTGTTCTTACAGCACGGCCTCCACCTGCGTGAGATTTGGTTTGCTGGTATAGATTACGGTGGCGTCTGCGTACATGTGTACAGTAGAGATGTGCACCGCTGAAAATTTTGTTCTCCTTTCTTTTTTTTTTTTTTCCGTTTCGGACAGTTTTCCTTTCGATTCAGTGATTTGAAATTTCGGGTCATTTTGGTGATGAGGGTGATTTGGTTCAGTTTAGTTTTTCGTTTTTTAATGAGTTTTGGTTTTTTTATTGCTTATTTGAGAATGGGAAGTAGATTTACTACCAATAGAATTAAAGTTCCTTTACTTATTCTTTTAAGATTTTTTTTTTAAGCATCTTTTGGGTGAAATTTTAGGTTTCTTAACTTTTTTTAAAGAAACAAAGGCTTTTTAACCCATAGGTTTCAATGCAGCATATGAATCCACACACTGCGGGGAAGCGCCTCTCTGCAGTATAATTAATGCTGCATATGAATCCACACACTGCTGGGAAGCGCCTCTCTGCAGTATAATTAATGCAGCATATGAATCCACACACTGCTGGGAACAAGCGCCTCTCTGCGGTATAATTAATGCAGCATATGAATCCACACACTGCTGGGAAGCGTCTCTCTGCAGTATAATTAATGCAGCATATGAATCCACACACTGCTGGGAAGCACCTCTCTGCAGTATAATTAATGCAGCATATGAATCCACACACTGCTGGGAAGCACCTCTCTGCAGTATAATTAATGCAGCATATGAATCCACACACTGCTGGGAAGCGCCTCTCTGCAGTAATAATTAATGCAGCATATGAATCCACACACTGCTGGGAAGCGCCTCTCTGCAGTATAATTAATGCAGCATATGAATCCACACACTGCTGGGAAGCACCTCTCTGCGGTATAATTAATGCAGCATATGAATCCACACACTGCTGGGAAGCGCCTCTCTGCGGTATAATTAATGCAGCATATGAATCCGCACACTGCTGGGAAGCACCTCTCTGCGGTATAATTAATGCAGCATATGAATCCACACACTGCTGGGAAGCACCTCTCTGCAGTATAATTAATGCAGCATATGAATCCACACACTGCTGGGAAGCACCTCTCTGCAGTATAATTAATGCAGCATATGAATCCACACACTGCTGGGAAGCACCTCTCTGCAGTATAATTAATGCAGCATATGAATCCACACACTGCTGGGAAGCACCTCTCTGCGGTATAATTAATGCAGCATATGAATCCACACACTGCTGGGAAGCGCCTCTCTGCAGTATAATTAATGCAGCATATGAATCCACACACTGCTGGGAAGCACCTCTCTGCGGTATAATAATGCAGCATATGAATCCACACACTGCTGGGAAGCGCCTCTCTGCAGTATAATAATGCAGCATATGAATCCACACACTGCTGGGAAGCGCCTCTCTGCAGTATAATTAATGCAGCATATGAATCCACACACTGCTGGGAAGCGCCTCTCTGCTGTATAATTAATGCAGCATATGAATCCACACACTGCTGGGAAGCGCCTCTCTGCAGTATAATTAATGCAGCATATGAATCCACACACTGCTGGGAAGCGCCTCTCTGCAGTAAATTAATGCAGCATATGAATCCACACACTGCTGGGAAGCGCCTCTCTGCAGTATAATTAATGCAGCATATGAATCCACACACTGCTGGGAAGCGCCTCTCTGCAGTATAATTAATGCAGCATATGAATCCACACACTGCTGGGAAGCGCCTCTCTGCAGTATAATTAATGCAGCATATGAATCCACACACTGCTGGGAAGCGCCTCTCTGCAGTATAATTAATGCAGCATATGAATCCACACACTGCTGGGAAGCGCCTCTCTGCAGTATAATTAATGCAGCATATGAATCCACACACTGCTGGGAAGCGCCTCTCTGCAGTATAATTAATGCAGCATATGAATCCACACACTGCTGGGAAGCGCCTCTCTGCAGTATAATTAATGCAGCATATGAATCCACACACTGCTGGGAAGCGCCTCTCTGCAGTATAATTAATGCAGCATATGAATCCACACACTGCTGGGAAGCGCCTCTCTGCAGTATAATTAATGCAGCATATGAATCCACACACTGCTGGGAAGCGCCTCTCTGCAGTATAATTAATGCAGCATATGAATCCACACACTGCTGGGAAGCACCTCTCTGCGGTATAATTAATGCAGCATATGAATCCACACACTGCTGGGAAGCGCCTCTCTGCAGTATAATTAATGCAGCATATGAATCCACACACTGCTGGGAAGCGCCTCTCTGCAGTATAATTAATGCAGCATATGAATCCACACACTGCTGGGAAGCGCCTCTCTGCAGTATAATTAATGCAGCATATGAATCCACACACTGCTGGGAAGCGCCTCTCTGCAGTATAATAATGCAGCATATGAATCCACACACTGCCGGGCAGCACATCTCTGCGGTATAATTAATGCAGCATAAAACAAAAAAAACAACTGAACCGAATGACCCGAATCACTGCAATGATCCAAATCACGGAATCGACCCGATTTATCGCATCGATCCGAAGTTTCGTGTGGTCGACATTTCGGATTCGGGTTGCCCTCGGGAGCACGAAAATGGTAAATTTCGTCCGAAAATCAATTTCTTCTGTACGAAACAAATTGCACATCCCTAGTGTACAGTTGAGGCTTTGCAGAACTCTTGTTTTAGAGGTATAGAGTATATTAAAGGGCCAGGACCGCTATAAAATGACATGTCCTTTTTGTGTTTGTTTATGCCGCTGATATGTTACATGTGTTTTGTTTTTCTCTTGTATGTTTCTAAAATATTTTTCCTCCTATATGTGTCATTGGTCGCATCCGTTGTGTGAAATTTTGTATCCATCACTTGCTCCTCACTGTATGGCTTTGTCCATAGAATGGAGGGAATGGGTCAGTGACCGACTCACATCATTGTATTGAGTGGCATGTATTCAAAGGACACCACCAGGGGATAGATTAGAAGGTTTTTAAGCTCCGTTTTATGTCATTCAGCCACCAGCTCTTATCTCATGTAGCCTGGGGAACACAATAGACCCTTGCCGCTTTATCTAACCATTCTCTTATACACCTCCATTAAATTTTACATACTAAAGGTTAGATAAAGCACAGCCACAAAGTAAAATATTTTGGTGATTGATTGTTGCAACATGGAAAAAAACACAATGGAAACGGGAGATTAAAAACCAACTTTATTTTTTCTTTATTTGCGAGTAGTTTCATGTAAAAAGAAAAAAATAGCAGCATGTGGGTGTATAATGTGTCTAATAATGTGTCGACTGTGTCTTATAATGTGTTGTATCTGTAATGTGCTTGTAATCTAGTTACAGTTAAGTGGTAGTTTCCTTTTAAATGTGCCGGCTGGGTGGAGTTAGTAGAGGTAACATCACTGCTCTATAACCGTGGAGAGAGACTTTGGAGACACAGGTTTGATCCCGGTCAGAGCTCCTCCCCAGTAAGTGTCCTTGGGTAAGACCCCTAACGGTACATACTCGCCACCCAGGACATACTGAAAACGAGAGAAATCTCAATGTATCCTTCCTGGAAACCAGAGAAATCTCAATGTATCCTTCCTGGAAACCAGAGAAATCTCAATGTATCCTTCCTGGTAAAATACTTTCTAAAACAAAAACCATTAATTTCCATAACCCCTGCACTGCGCCGGTGCAACATTTGGGTCAGTTGGTCCAGGCCGCGCAGCGCCAGAGTTTGTGCTGATTTTCTGAGTATTTTTTAGTCCCCAAAACTGAAACCTTTTATTAGCAGGAGGAAAGGGAAGTGAAACAGGGTGACGAGAAGCAAGCGGCGCCGGAGAGAGGTGAGAAAATGCCCACACACACGCACACACACACACACACACACACACACAGACTCACACAAACACATACACATTGTGATAAGGCAACCACTCGAGATACTTGGTTCCAGTCACACAACACGGTCCTCAAGGGGAGAGGTGCCACACTTGGCTTTGAATCAATATTGCAGGTGATTGTGACGGGATGGAGTGTCCGCCTGCGGTCCTGCTCCTATCTGACCCCCTTGATGGCGTCCGGCCCGACTACCGAGTGGCTCGGCACTCGGCGTCTCGAGCAGCCTGATCTACCGACCTCTTGTTGGTGTGAAGGTGGCTGCTGGGCTGACTTGAGGCTCCTTTTCCTGGGATAGACGTGATGTGGAAGGCCGCTGAGTGCCTTCTAGGTGCAATATGATATTCCCTGGAAGAACTCACCAGACGAAGCTGTATGACTTCAAAACAGAAACTGATTTATTACAAGGTTTGGGCAGATCCTTTTATACACACAACACAAAGACATGTCCAGACTTGAATGCCCTCATACAATACAGGATACATGTTAATACATCACACTCTAATAAAAACCACACCAGTAAAACCACATCTAGACATGAAATAAAATGTCCATACACTTAAACGCACAACCGAAATATAAAAGGAAAAAATGATCTTTAAAACTGTGAGTTTTTAGTCATGCGGCTCGCTGGAAGGAGCGCTCAGGTCCATTCCGTGACAGTGATTAAACAAAAAACTACAAAGGAAATTCCTAAATTTTCCTATCGGATGTGACGGAAAGTTTCGATTTTAATAAGGACTCGGAGGCGAGTATTTGCATCAACTTCTTTTTATTGCACCCGCAGCAGCAAAAGATGAATGCAATGACACAGGGGACCATCGACTACCGGTCTCCAAGCGCCCGCATCGGGCGCCCCAGCCGCTGTGGCTGGCGTCCGATTCTATGGTCACGGTCGGGACCGGGTCCATCACCGGGCGAGAGTTCCATCTGGCCCAGTCGGAAAGCCACCAGCGTAGGTCTTACCGCGCCTCGTCCGAGAGCAGCACCCTCTGAGTAATCCGGATACAAACGGAGAAAACGGGCCTTCAAGGTATGGAGGGCCCGATTAGTGTAGGGGAGCAGGGAGACCTGCCAAGCGAGTTGCCGTGAGGACTCTGATGACTCGAGGCAGAGACAGCGCAGGGTTCCTCAATAGGGAGTGTACATCTTTCCGGAGGGAGCGGACCTTGGACGGTGGAACACTGAGGGTCATGGCGACGGAGTCGACAATCCCAGGAACTCTATGCTCCGGGTCGGTATCAACAAGGATTTCTCCTGATTTTATCAGAAATCCTAGGTCTTGCAGTAGGGAGATTGTCCACTTGAGATGGAGTCTCAAGAGGTCAATGGAGTTGTCCATTAACAGGACATCGTCCAGGTAAATAATTTAAATTAACTCTCCGGGCGCGAAGGGAGGCAGTGACTGGCAAGTGTGCTATGCGACCCCCCCCCCACCAATAACCACATGTGAAATGAGGAATAAGCAGAGGTAGTCTCACCTGCTCCACGACGGGAATCCACGGCCACCTCGGAAGCCATGTCCACGCCAGGGACGGGAGCGGGAGGAAGCTGCGGCAGGGCCCGCAGGCTGATTGTACGTGGCGGAGCTAATGGAGCCTCTGCTGGTTCCCGAAGCACCCCTCCTGCCGGCAGAGCGGCCCCTTCCTCTGCCAGCCCGTCCAAAAATCCGATTTGTGGAAAAAAACGTTTTTCATGTTCGCCTCCACTTTGTCTAACTGGGTGACAGTGCCAGAGTACGATCCCAGGTTTTTAATGGACTTCTCCCCGAACAGGAGGCCCTGCGCTTTGGAACCCAGATCTTTGACAGCCTGAGAGGTAAGGTGCGTATCCATGCGCATTAGCATCGATTTACGCCTTTCTGCAGCGATCGCGGCATTAGCACCCCCCAAGAGACAGAGGGACCTTTGTAGCCAGCCAGAAACCTCCGAAGGGTCTAAGGGGGTATCATTTAAGCAGGTGTCCTCCACAGATTCAAGGAAAACCAGTGGAGCCGCCACATCTAGGACCTTGTCCTCACAAAGACGCAGAGCATGTTCAATGCCGCGTTTGGCCGACCAGCCTTTAACGGCAAGGAAGTTGGCCATGTCCTCATCTACTTTGGGCGTGAGGCAGGTTTTCCCCGCTGTGGTGGGGCGGGGGCATTCTGCCTTGAAATAGGCTACGAGAGACAGATCCATAGGCAACCGCATGTTGGCGTCCACCCACATTTCCACATGGGGAAGGGGTGTCCAGGCCGAGGATCTCGGGTGTAAGACCTCAGAAGCGTGGAACATTGGTTGGCCACGCGGGTCACATACCACATTCTTCTGAGACAACCGAGGTGGTGGTGGTGGTGGTGGTGGTGGCGGGTTTTGCTCCCCATCAACCGTCAGTTCAGGATCATTCGGGGCGTGGATCTCTAACCCCTCATCCTCCCCGGACACAATGCCTTCTGAGTCCGTGTAGTCTGGGAGTTGGTCTGAATCCGCAGGTTTAGACCGTTTCTCAAGAACCGCTATTGTAGCCCCGCGGTCAGGGGCTCTCTTACGCGAGGCGACCTCGCTCGTCTTTTTAGGAAAGTTTACGGGATTGACAGCCCCTCGAGGAGCTTTATCAATGTGCTTGGTTTTAGCACTGCTCTTTGACCCAGAAGGGCCTGGAATCATGGGCACTGCCGGAGCAGGTGTCACAGCAATAGGTTGGGTAGGTGGCCCAGACTGTTTAGGTAAGTTAGTGACTGAACGAACTGCATCATTCATAGATGATTTAAAGGCACGCCATCCGTTAATGTGGAAACAGAGGACAAAGTGGAGGCTTGGAGATTAGCCTCCAGGGCGGCAAAACGTACTGCCGTTTTGAGATGCGTTTGGGTGGAGGAGTGGGGGAATCCCTGTCTGAGGGATCGTGTACCTGCCGCAAGCTGGAAGCGGAGTCAGAGTCTGCCGCTGAGGAAGGGCTTTCTCGGTGAGGGAGCTGAGAGGGGCACATTGCGGCAGCGTCTGGAGTTGGAAACGCGTGTGTAACTCAAGCAATCCGGGAGTGAAAGCGCGCAAAAAGACAAAATCCAAAATGGCGCCGCCGAGATCCTGCGAGATCTCGGCACTCGCCACCTGGCCGCGAGGGACCCGATGAGCCGCACGCCGAGACGGAACTCAAGCGTTGAGGCTCGGAGGGGTACCGCGGCAACCAGATCAAAGGAGACTGAAAATTAGTCACACGAACCAGTTCTGGGAGCGCTGCCAAGCCGTAACAGCCGGCAGCGTCCCGGTCACGAGGGCGCCCTACCCCTGCAGTTTTAGCCGGGGATAGTCGGGGCCTCGAACACTGCTGAATGCTAAATACAATCAAGCAGTAAGGAGTAAAAGCATATAACCATAAAAACCCTTGGAAAATTGTATAAAATCCAGGCACACGCTCTATACTTAGTTGATGCGGGAGCAGCAGAAGAGGCGGCTTAGGCCGCTCCCGCTCAGGACTTATATAAGCTTGGGGGTGGTACTAAGGACTGGGGTTGGGACCTCCCTGCTGGGGGGATGCCCCTACGTTTTGGATTTTTTCTTGTGTTCATTGCATTCATCTTTTGCTGCTGTGGGTGCAATAAAAGAAGTTGATGCAAATAGGAGCCTCCGAGTTCCTGTATTGAAATCCTAGCTCATTTCGAGCACTTACTAAAAACACAGCGATCCTAACCAGGTAACATAATGTAACAAAAGAAAATCACAGCTTTTTCTTAGAGCTGTTTCTGCTCCCTGCCGTCTGATTAAACGTGTCTGTCCAGGACTCAGCAGCCGGAGAATTTACCTGCTGCTTAATTGACCACAGGTGAGTGAGAGGATCGAGGCCGTGCAGGATTCTGGGTCCTAAATACCTTCCCTCAATTTCTCTCCCAGACATTGTTACCCAACCCAAGTACTCTGTCACTGTGTGTGTATTGTCTCTTTAAATGTGCGCACCTCTCGCCTCAGCATAATAACAGCATTTCTCTTTCCGTAGAGATTCCTCCGGCTGCGTCTCACACTGGACCCGGGAAAACCGTGTCGGAGGACGATCAGTACGTGCGCTTTTATCGTTTTATATCCAGCCTTTTGGTGAACTTTGTTTTTTGGGACTTTTATGCATTTTCAGGTTACTTATATGGTTGCGGGGGGCTTTGTGTTTTTGGTGGCTATTTATGGTGTTTGGGGTCATTATGTGGTTTTTGGTGGCTATTTATGGTGTTTGGGGTCATTATGTGGTTTTTGGGGGATATTTATGGTGTTTGGGGTCATGTGGTTTTTGGGGGCTATTTATGTTTTTTGGGGGCTATTTATGGTGTTTGGGGTCATTATGTGGTTTTGGGGGCTATCTATGATGTTTGGGGTCATTATGTGGTTTTGGGGGCTATTTATGATGTTTGGGGTCATTACGTGGTTTTTGGGGGCTATTTATGGTGTTTGGGGTCATTATGTAGTTTTGGGGGCTATTTATGGTGTTTGGGGTCATTATGTAGTTTTGGGGGCTATTTATGGTGTTTGGGGTCATTACGTGGTTTTTGGGGGCTATTTATGGTGTTTGGGGTCATTAAGTGGTGTTTGGGGCTATTTATGGTGTTTGAGGGTCATTATGTTTGGGGTTATGTGGTTTTTGGGGGCTATCTATGATGTTTGGGGTCATTGCGTGGTTTTTGGGGGCTATTTATGGTGTTTGGGGTCATTATGTAGTTTTGGGGGCTATTTATGGTGTTTGGGGTCATTATGTGGTTTTGGGGGCTATTGTGTTTGGGTCATTCTGTGGTTTTGGGGGCTATTTATGTTTTTTGGGGGCTATTTATGGTGTTTGGGGTCGTTACGTGTTTTTTGGGGGCTATTTAAGTTGTTTGGGGTCATTACGTGGTTTTTGGGGGCTATTTATGATTGGGGTCATTACGTGTTTTTTGGGGGCTATTTATGGTGTTTGGGGTCATTACGTGGTTTTTGGGGGCTATTTATGGTGTTTGGGGTCATTACGTGTTTTTTGGGGGCTATTTATGGTGTTTGGGGTCATTACGTGGTTTTTGGGGGCTATTTATGGTGTTTGGGGTCATTACGTGGTTTTTGGGGGCTATTTATGGTGTTTGGGGTCATTACGTGGTTTTTGGGGGCTATTTATGGTGTTTGGGGTCATTACGTGGTTTTTGGGGGCTATTTATGGTGTTTGGGGTCATTATGTGGTTTTGGGGGCTATTTATGGTGTTTGAGGGGCTTTTTGGGGGCTTTTGTTTTTTCCTCCATATAAAGCTGCTGATCCTTTGTCTGATTTTGTGTATGGATTTTTTTTCTTTTGTTTTGCAGCTTTTCTACCAATGAGAAGGAGATGGAGGTGAGCGATCGGGACGGGATCCCTTGAACGGTATCTTGGGATCAGACTGTGGATTATAAAGTGGTTTTAGTGGGGGAGGGGCTCCTCGCTGGCCATTGGATGATACGCACAAAGTAAAGCTCCGGGTCTGAGCGGCGTTTTGGAAGGATCACTTGTTACTGTTTTCAGTTTATTCTCTGCGGGATCTGCCCCCCCCCCTCGTGATCAGGAGATCTGTTCGCCAAGATCAGGGATCAGTAACTTTGACCCTCCCAGGTGTCCTGACACTATATTGCCCATGATGCTCAGTCACTCCTCTGGCTGGCTAAGCCTCATGGGAAAGGTAGGTTTCCCACACCTGGCCTAGATCTGGCGCTCTGCGTCCGTGCCGTCCCTCTGCGTTTCTGAACCCTCTCCGTTCGCTTCTATTACACGTCGATACCTGCGTCTGTCCTCTCTTAAGGCCGAGTTCCTGCGCCTGTCGCTGGGGTTTAAGTGCGACCTGTTCACGCTGGACAAGCGGCTGCGCCTGGAGGAAAGATCCCGGGATCTCGCCGAGGAGAACCTGAAGAGAGAGATCGCCAGCTGCGTGAAGCTTCTGGAAGTAAGATATCACAAAGAATGAAAAAGCGCATTAACCCAGTCACTTCCAAAATCCTCTATACACAATCCCCATTATTCAACCCAAAATCATCCAATAAACCCCACGTGCATCTCCTTTATAATACGGGGGTACTAATCCTGCATTATAAGAAGCAGCCCCCACCCTCACTGTAACAAAGCTGCACGAAGCAGCCCCCCGCCCTCAATGTAACAACGCTGCAAAAAGCAGCCCCCACTCTCTCTAACAAAGAGCACCCCCCTCTCACTGTAACGAAGCTGCAAGAAGCAGCCCTCGCTAACGAAGCTGCAAGAAGCAGCCCTCGCTAACGAAGCTGCAAGAAGCAGCCCTCGCTAACGAAGCTGCAAGAAGCAGCCCTCGCTAACGAAGCTGCAAGAAGCAGCCCTCGCTAACGAAGCTGCAAGAAGCAGCCCTCGCTAACGAAGCTGCAAGAAGCAGCCCTCGCTAACGAAGCTGCAAGAAGCAGCCCTCGCTAACGAAGCTGCAAGAAGCAGCCCTCGCTAACGAAGCTGCAAGAAGCAGCCCTCGCTAACGAAGCTGCAAGAAGCAGCCCTCGCTAACGAAGCTGCAAGAAGCAGCCCTCGCTAACGAAGCTGCAAGAAGCAGCCCTCGCTAACGAAGCTGCAAGAAGCAGCCCTCGCTAACGAAGCTGCAAGAAGCAGCCCTCGCTAACGAAGCTGCAAGAAGCAGCCCTCGCTAACGAAGCTGCAAGAAGCAGCCCTCGCTAACGAAGCTGCAAGAAGCAGCCTCGCTAACGAAGCTGCAAGAAGCAGCCCTCGCTAACGAAGCTGCAAGAAGCAGCCCTCGCTAACGAAGCTGCAAGAAGCAGCCCTCGCTAACGAAGCTGCAAGAAGCAGCCCTCGCTAACGAAGCTGCAAGAAGCAGCCCTCGCTAACGAAGCTGCAAGAAGCAGCCCTCGCTAACGAAGCTGCAAGAAGCAGCCCTCGCTAACGAAGCTGCAAGAAGCAGCCCTCGCTAACGAAGCTTCGTTACAGTGAGGGTGGGGGGTCCCTTCCTGCAGCTTCGTGAGGGTGGGGGCCCCCGCCCTCACTAATGAAGCGGCCCCCGCCCTCACTAACGAAGCTGCAGGAAGCGGCCCCCACTCTCACGCGCTGCGTATATAGCCACAGCTCTGTGAATACCCAGCACTGGCGATTTAATCCGTCTGTCCATAGTCCAGATTCTCTCCTCATTCTTTGCTCCAGACATTAACCCCTTTGTGTGAGGACGATAACCAGATGTACGAAATTGTGAAGAAGCTGGAGAAGAGCCTGCGGTTCCTGAGTCAGCACTCGGAGAGGGTCGCCAGCCGGGCAGAGATGCTGGGTGCCATCCACCAGGTGACGGCAAATAATGATCCCGTATATAAAGGTCACGATGAGGTTAATCTTTAAATCCCGGTTTGTTTTTTTTCTTCCTCTTTTTGTCCCGGCCTGTGATTGGATTAAATCGATTCTGTAAGATACAATGTATCTAGTTTGTGTATATAGTCTCTGCGAATATTAATGGTGGAAAGTTTATAAAAAGCAAAATATTTCAGTTTTAACCGTTTCATTCCGCTCCTGGTCCATTTCTGCTTCCTGGTAATGTTGCTGTAGACGCACGGCCAGAGGAGGCGTTTGGTAACATTGCTGTAGACGCGCGGTCTGAGGAGGCGTTTGGTAACGTTGCTGTAGACGCACGGCCAGAGGAGGCGTTTGGTAACATTGCTGTAGACACCAAACGCCTCCTCAGGCTGCGCAACGTTGCTGTAGACGTGCGGCCAGAGGAGGCGTTTGGTAACATTGCTGTAGACGCGCGGCCTGAGGAGGCGTTTGGTAACGTTGCTGTAGACGCGCGGCCTGAGGAGGCGTTTGGTAACGTTGCTGTAGACGTGCGGCCAGAGGAGGCGTTTGGTAACATTGCTGTAGACGCGCGGCCTGAGGAGGCGTTTGGTAACGTTGCTGTAGACGCGCGGCCTGAGGAGGCGTTTGGTAACGTTGCTGTAGACGTGCGGCCAGAGGAGGCGTTTGGTAACATTGCTGTAGACGCGCGGCCTGAGGAGGCGTTTGGTAACATTGCTGTAGACGCGCGGCCTGAGGAGGCGTTTGGTAACGTTGCTGTAGACGCGCGGCCTGAGGAGGCGTTTGGTAACGTTGCTGTAGACGTGCGGCCAGAGGAGGCGTTTGGTAACATTGCTGTAGACGCGCGGCCTGAGGCGGCGTTTGGTAACGTTACTGTAGACGCACGGCCAGAGGAGGCGTTTGGTAATGTTGCTGTAGACGCGCGGCCTGAGGGCACGTTTGTTAACGTTGCTGTAGACGTGCGGCTTGAGGGCGCGTTTGTTAACGTTGCTGTAGACGCGCGGCCTGAGGGCGCGTTTGTTAACGTTGCTGTAGACGCACGGCCTGAGGGCGCGTTTGTTAACGTTGCTGTAGACGTGCGGCTTGAGGGCGCGTTTGTTAACGTTGCTGTAGACGCGCGGCCTGAGGGCGCGTTTGTTAACGTTGCTGTAGACGTGCGGTCTGAGGGCGCGTTTGGTAACGTTGCTGTAGATGCGCGGCCTGTGGGCGTGTTTGGTAACGTGGTGACTTTGTGTCGTGCAGGAGAGCCGGGTCAGTAAAGCTGTGGAGGTGATGATCCAGCACGTGGAGAACCTGAAGCGCATGTACGCCAAGGAGCACACGGAGCTGGAGGAGCTGAAAGAACTCATCCAGCGAAACGATCTCCCCAGGCCTTCAGCCGATCGCGGTGAGTTCCGGAGGCACCGGTCACAGCCAGGAATCCTCATCATTGAGCGGATAAACCCCTAAAAGCATGTGCAGCTCTGCCAAGGCTTCACACAGATCTCCAAAGCATCAATGCTCTGATCCACGGGCTGAGTTACGCAGATATGGGGCAACGAAATGACCTTTAATACCCCCAGCCTTTGATTACAGAATCAGATCCTGCAGAGCAACCACATCTTCAGAATTAATGCGAGTCTTTGCTGCTGTATGTGAAATCTCCTCTTTTTTTTTGTTTTAGTCCTGGATGACTTAATGGCCTTTGTACAGTCCTGTTATGAGCAGGTCACGAGATGTTTGCACGGACTGTGTATAGACTTGCAGGTTACCCCCTGCTCTGTCCTCAGACCCTTTTCTCCAATCCCACGCGTATGGGCAGAGCTTGGGGCTCACTCATTATGCACGGGGCCATGTCACGCACATGTTAGAGGCGTGTGTATGTGTGCGTGCGTGTTGGATTTTACGTCTGCTCTTCTCTCTTGCAGATGATTTGCACAAGTTGTCGTCGTCCCTCATTTCTAAGGTAATTCTGCTGTTTTGTGGCCGGTCGGGTTTGGTTATAGATGGCGGCGGGTGTGCGGTGTGTGGGCGGAGTGCGGTGTGTGTGTGGGCGGAGTGCGGTGTGTGTGTGGGCGGAGTGCGGTGTGTGTGTGGGCGGAGTGCGGTGTGTGTGTGGGCGGAGTGCGGTGTGTGTGTGGGCGGAGTGCGGTGTGTGTGTGGGCGGAGTGCGCGGTGTGTGTGTGGGCGGAGTGCGGTGTGTGTGTGGGCGGAGTGCGTGTGTGTGTGGGTCGGAGTGCGGTGTGCGGTGTGTGTGGGCGGAGTGCGGTGTGGTGTGTGTGGCGGAGTGCGGAGTATAGCCATCCTTATGTTAATAGATATAAACTCTCTGCAGTGTAACGGCCGGGGGGGGGGGGCAATGGGCGTCTGCGTCTATGTGAAGCACGTGGGCAGTAATTTCTGGCCCCTCACATCTCACGGGGGGAGGTGGGGGAGATTTGTTTAAACTTTGTTTTATTGTTTTCAGATCCGAAATGTCACAAATGCAGTTAAATCACGAACAAGCGCTAGGCACAGCGCATCATAAAGTGGTATCACAGTTGACAGTAAAACACATAAAAAGAAACATCACTGAAAATAAATATTCCTATGAATCTCATAGGTTAGGCATGTAGATCTATATTATAAAACAACCAAAAGAAAGGAAACAACAGGGGAGACGCATTATTAAGTATATTGAAACTTGTGAGAACCAGGTTAGGTACCAAAACCACAGCAATTAGCACCAGAAAGTCACAAATTATGCCAGTGAATCTCCAAGGGGAGGGGGGGCAACCCCGGCACGGGGTCCACGCCGGACGCAACCCGCCGCCCCATAGGGGGAGGAGGGGAACGTTTAAGGAGAAACTCGGACCACCAAAACCATGTCTTAAAATATTTTTGATACTGATTCTCCAATGAGTAGTGGAGTTCCTCTAAGGTACGGATGCGCTCCACTGCCTCAATCCACTCCTTCACAGTAGGAGCAGCAGTCTGTTTCCATTTCCGAGGGATAAGGGATTTGGCCGAGTTTAAAAGGTGCAACAATAAGGAGGTTTTGTAAGTGTTGACTGGGAGTGGGACCAGATGAAAAAGTATCAGGTGATATGAATTCCCCGACTTAAACCCCGTTATGTCAGCGATATGTGCTAATATCTCGGACCAATAAGTCGCAAGGACCGGACAGCTCCACCATAGGTGTAGATAGGTACCAGTGTCAGCGAGGCATCTCCAACATTGGGGTGTAGATTGCGGAAACATACGATGTAAGCGTACTGGAGTCAAGTACCAACGTGATAAGAGCTTAAAGTTGGAGAGCTGTACCGAAAGGCTCATGGAGGAGTATTTATTAATTGAGAAAATTTTTCCCCAGTCATCTTCCGAGATTGGGTCAGGGAGTTCGCTCTGCCATTTAGACACGTATGAGGGTACCTTGGGTTGTGACGAGGAAAGAAGTAAAGAGTACAGAGACGAGAGGACATGTGTTGGTGGGGGTCCATCGTACACAGAGTCTCAAATACAGTCATAGTAAACCGAACTGGGGCGGTCGAAGTCAATCTACGTACAAAGTGAGTTAATTGGCTATATTTGAAGTATGCAAGGGGCGTATAAGCGCTTCTCGGTGCTAGTGAAGACAGTGGAGACAACTCCTTATCAGTGTAACAACGCGCAATATGTAGGTAGGGCCATCCGTGTCTATATCCAGGAAAGACTGCTGTCTTCCCGGGGGGAAGTCGGGGTTGTGCGATACAGGGTACAGGGGGGAAATATCTGGGGAGAGGTCGGGTCTAGAGCGCACTTCCCTCCATAGTCGGAGTAGCTGTGGGGCCGTGGGATGCTCCGGGGACCTCGTCAGAGTGCGAATGGAGGCAAGTTGCCATGGTACAGATGCAATCGGTACCCGAAAGGCAAATTGCTCTAATGCCACCCATAATTTAGCTGGAGGAGATACCGACCAGTCACAAAGCCGTGTCATTAGGGCTGCTTGGTAGTAAGATTCAAAGTGGGGCAGTCCCAAACCTCCCCTTTCCCTGGGGCGAGTTAAATCTTTATACGATATCCGAGGGCAAGTGGAACCCCATATGAACTTCAGGAAGCCCGATTTCAGTTCTTGAAAATAAGCCCGTGGGATCCTAACCGGGACCGCCTGAAACACATACAGAAACTTCGGTAAAACGGTCATTTTCAGATAGTTAATGCGGCCAAGCCATGAAATATGGGGCTTATGCCATTTCCGAAGCTCGTGCAGCGTGGTGTTCAAGAGAGGTGTGTAATTAGCTGCGAACAAGTCTCTGGACAGCGAGTAAGCGTGGTACCCAGATAACGCAGGGAATTTCTTGTCCATTGGAAAGGACATATGTCAGTCAGGGCCCGGTTAGTCTCCGAAGTCACCCCCACCCCCATGGCCTCACATTTGGTATCGTTGATTAAAAAATTCGATAGTGTCTGGAAGGTTCGTAATTCTTTTAAGACATGTGGGAGGGATTTTAAGGGGTCAGTGAGGGTAAAGAGAATATCATCTGCATATGCCGATATTTTATAGTGGTGGAATGGGAGACAGAAACCCTGAATATTGTCATTATCCCTAATCCTCTGCATAAAGGGCTCTAGGGTGGGGGAGATTTGACACATGAGGATTCTGGAGCCACAACCCGCCCCCCCCCCCCCCCGTGCCTCGAGGCGGCGTCTGTCTGTTACTGGTTTAATAAAGATTCAAAACCACCCATCGATCGGCCTCAGCGGGCATCGGGATGCCTGGGGTGAGCAGGATATGGAGAAGACACATTGTTCTGGTTGATCTGGCCCCCCCCCCCGCGGATTTTATTAACTCTGGTGTTTCCTCCCCTCCAGCCGCCCGCCCGCCGGGTCAGCATGCCGGCCTATCCCCGGAGCATGATCACCGGATCCCCCGCTGTAAGTCTGTGTGTCGGCTTCAGATCCCGTTTCTCGGCTCACCAATCTTTCCCCCTGAACGCTCTAATCCTGCGGCCCCCTGAACGCTCTAATCCTGCGGCCCCCTGAACGCCCGCCGCCCGCCCCGAGCAGAGAATGGGTTTAAAACCCCTCGTTTGTGTAAAGTGACGCCGGCGTCAGGAAAACCTCCTGCTGGTTTAACGGTGATTTATTCCATATAAATCTCTCTGCACGCGTTGCTTCCTGCAGTTCTCTGGGTGCGCGCGGTGTGGCACGGCGTGACGCATTGCCCGGATGCATCGAGTGATGGCGCCGGTTTATCTCTTTCCCAGGATCTGTTTGGATCAGACAAGCTGGACGGGAAAATCCACAAGCGATCAAACAGCTGGTAACGTGTGAACGTCTGTTACTGCTGCTCGTTACCGTGACGTATTCACGAATCCACCGCCGCCTCCCCTCGCTGTGTATTTATTGTCCTCAGTGAACAGACGTGTCTGTCTGTGCGCGTGTCTGTCTGTGCGCGTGTCTGTCTGTGCGCGTGTCTGTCTGTGCGCGTGTCTGTCTGTGCGCGTGTCTGTCTGTGCGCGTGTCTGTCTGTGCGCGTGTCTGTCTGTGCGCGTGTCTGTCTGTGCGCGTGTCTGTCTGTGCGCGTGTCTGTCTGTGCGCGTCTGTCTGTGCGCGTCTGTCTGTGCGCGTCTGTGCGCGTGTCTGTCTGTGCGCGTGTCTGTCTGTGCGCGTGTCTGTCTGTGCGCGTGTCTGTCTGTGCGCGTGTCTGTCTGTGCGCGTGTCTGTCTGTGCGCGTGTCTGTCTGTGCGCGTGTCTGTGCGCGTGTCTGTCTGTGCGCGTGTCTCTGTCTGTCTGTGCGTGTCTCTGTCTGTCTGTGCGTGTCTCTGTCTGTCTGTGCGTGTCTCTGTCTGTCTGTGCGTGTCTCTGTCTGTCTGTGCGTGTCTGTCTGTGCGTGTCTGTCTGTGCGTGTCTCTGTCTGTGCGTGTCTCTGTCTGTGCGTGTCTCTGTCTGTGCGTGTCTCTGTCTGTGTGTGCGTGTCTCTGTCTGTGCGTGTCTCTGTCTGTGCGTGTCTCTGTCTGTGCGTGTCTCTGTGCGTGTCTCTGTCTGTGCGTGTCTCTGTCTGTGCGTGTCTCTGTCTGTGCGTGTCTCTGTGCGTGTCTCTGTCTGTGCGTGTCTCTGTCTGTGCGTGTCTCTGTGCGTGTCTGTGCGCGCGTGTCTGTGCGCGCGTGTCTGTGCGCGCGTGTCTGTGCGCGCGTGTCTGTGCGCGCGTGTCTGTGCGCGCGTGTCTGTGCGCGCGTGTCTGTGCGCGCGTGTCTGTGCGCGCGTCTCTGTGCGTGTCTCTGTCTGTGCGTGTCTCTGTCTGTGCGTGTCTCTGTCTGTGCGTGTGTCTCTGTGCGTGTCTCTGTCTGTGTGCGTGTGTCTGTCTGTGTGCGTGTGTGTCTGTCTGTGTGCGTGTGTCTGTCTGTGTGCGTGTGTCTGTCTGTGTGCGTGTGTCTGTCTGTGTGCGTGTGTCTGTCTGTGTGCGTGTGTCTGTCTGTGTGCGTGTGTCTGTCTGTGTGCGTGTGTCTGTCTGTGTGTGTGCGTGTCTCTGTCTGTGTGCGTGTGTGTCTGTCTGTGTGCGTGTGTCTGTCTCTGTGTGCGTGTGTCTGTCTGTGTGCGTGTGTCTGTCTGTGTGTCTCTGTCTGTGTGCGTGTGTCTGTCTGTGTGCGTGTGTCTGTCTGTGTGGCGTGTCTCTGTCTGTCTGTGTGCGTGTCTCTGTCTGCGTGTCTCTGTGTGCGTGTCTCTGTCTGTCTGTGTGCGTGTCTCTGTCTGTCTGTGTGCGTGTCTCTCTCTGTCTGTGTGCGTGTCTCTCTGTCTGTGTGCGTGTCTCTCTGTCTGTGTGCGTGTCTCTCTGTCTGTGTGTCTCTGTCTGTGTGCGTACGTCTCTGTCTGTCTGTGTGCGTACGTCTCTGTCTGTCTGTGTGCGTACGTCTCTGTCTGTCTGTGTGCGTACGTTTCTGTCTGTGCGCGCGTCTCTGTGCCCGCTGCTGTGCATGCAGACACACAGAGGGTGGTAATGGATCACATTGGGAGCTTCGAGGGTCGCGTTATTTCACGTTTTAGAGACCTGGCGTCGCTGTGTTTGTCCTCCTGCAGGAAGGTGGTGGGAACCAAACACGCCGATAACCGGCCGATCCTGCAGCGCTTTGTCACAAACTACACCCGAGCCGACGTGGCGGAGGAGAACTCGATCAAGGAGTGAGTCGCGTCCTGGAGATCCCGAATCCCAGGGAAGGTTCTGTTCAGAGGAATCGATTTTGTGATGGTCTATTTCTTTATTGTTCAGGGACGAGCAGAGCGCGGAGCAGAGCGCGGAGCCGCCCGACGACGGAAAATCCGAGAGATTAAAACCGCCCTTTGTGGAGAGAAACTTTCCAACCACCGGAACTCCATCTGTGTAAGAACCAACACCTTCACACAGTGTCCCTGTCACAAACCCGGAGTCCCTGAAGCTTTTCTGCGCAGTTTGTGCTCTTTTACAGCTTGTGTAGTGTAGGAGCCGCACATTGCGCAGAGCTACGGGACTCACACATTTTACGTACACAAGTTCCATAGCGCCTGCGCAGAGCGATGGATCGGAGATGCATGCACAGATCTGATCCATCGCTATTGGTCTCACAGGGTGACGTCGCCCGCTCTGTGTGTGTCACTAGTGACTGAGCTGGTGACCAGCAGCCTGTTTACTTGCTGTTAATAACGTTTGCCATAAGGTGGCGCCTTACAGCAGGATAGCGATCATTCCAATCATCCCGCTCCCCGGGCTTGTTGAGGTGATTGATCGTATGATCTGAGGGGTCAGAGAAAGTCTATTTGAATCCTTTGACCCCATGAGCTGCGCCGCTGACCTGCGCTCTGCCGCTGACCTGCGCTCTGCCGCTGACCTGCGCTCTGCCGCTGACCTGCGCTCTGCCGCTGACCTGCGCTCTGCCGCTGACCTGCGCTCTGCCGCTGACCGAACAGTTTCTGAAGCTGCTCGATAAGAGATTATGACCAATCATGAAGCTTCCTGACACATTTTCTCGTGACACGATGTAACTGCAATAGACGGAGCCAAAGGGAAATGAGCTCTAATACAGAGGTATCTGATAGAGGACGGGTGGGACGGCAGGCGTGATGAGGACGGGTGGGACGGCAGGCGTGATGAGGACTCACTGCTGCTTTGTTTGCTCCTTCAGGGCCGCTCGGGTGAAATCGTGGGCAACAAACCTGAAAGGCTCCATCTCCAACATCAACAAACCCATCCTGCTTTCTCTTCTCGCGGTGGTCCTGGTCTCCGCGCTGGCGAGCTTCATCATGGGGCTCTTCTTCCACCGGCCAGTGGACGGGGCTCCCGTTGGCCCTGGGGACTCGTGGACCTCACTCCAGCAGCTGCTTTGGCCTTACACCGGCCTCCGCCACAACGGCCAGCCTCCGGTATGATGGCGCCGAGGCCGCGCTGGACATTTTATCCCTCCTGGACGCGCACTACTGGTTTTAGCCTTTTTATAGTGTCCCGGGGACGGACGCCGCTGCTGTGGGAGGAGTCACATGCTTGTCTAATGTTTTTATTCTGCTGCTCGGCGGTCACATACGTGGGGGAGATCCTGGTCTCCTGGCACCAGCCGGGTTACACAACCGAAAGATACGGCAAACGCCGGAGAGATTTTAATGGTGTTTTTTTTCTTCAGAATATTTTTCTAACTCGCGTCTCGGCCCCTGTGCGCATCGCGCCGCGTCTCGGCCCCTGTGCGCATCGCGCCGCGTCTCGGCCCCTGTGCGCATCGCGCCGCGTCTCGGCCCCTGTGCGCATCGCGCCGCGTCTCGGCCCCTGTGCGCATCGCGCCGCATTTCGGCCCCTGTGCGCATCGCGCGGCCGCTCTGCAGATTGAATGTGAGTTGTGTGAATATTTATTGTATTTGCGTGTGGAACAATAAAGTTATAAATGAACAAGTCGCTTGGTTATGAATAGGTCAGGACTCTGGTCATGCTCAGTATCTGGTGAACGCAATCCAGGAAGAGGTGGTGGGTGTTTTTGGGGGCCTCCATGGCGTCGGGGCTGGCGTAGTCTTTGATCATGTGATAGAGGGTGGAATGGAATTCGCTGCGCTCAAACAGCTCGGCTGAAAAGGCCTCGCTGGATTCTGAGATCTTCAGTCTCTGCGTCCTGTGGGGGTTCAGCATGTAAAGGGCCCAGCTCTCCTCGCTGGTATCGGGGGGCTGAGACCATTCCTTCACCTGAAACAGAGAGCAGAGCCCAGCATGTCGGTTACTCGACTGGCGCAACCTGTCTGCGATCGCTCTGCAGAATCACCCGACCCGCTGCTGCCCATCCGGATCTATCACGGCTGCACAACACGGCGCCGGCAACAAGAATGGTGTTAGTGTGGTTTCTGGGTTTGTGAACATTGACACCGCAGGGGTTGTGTTTGGATGAGCTTCACGGGAAATGTAGTCCAGTGAGAGGAGGATACTAATCCCACATCCCGCTGGCGCAGCTGAACATAAGGTACAGGCAGTGCCTGGTTAAATCACACAGGGGGCGCCACTCCATGCACCCTGAGGAAGCACAGGAGCTTGCGCTTTGTTCCCTGGTGTTCAGGGGGGCCCAGAATAATAAAACAACTCCTATTGCTGCAAGTGACCAGAAGGGGAATCTGTGTGTGTATTTAACCCTTCACTGCCGGAGATCACGTGATCAGTCTGTGCGTGTTCTGGAGGAATGGAAACACATCAGCCGATGCGCTACAACTCATAGAGCCAACACTGCATGTCTCTGCATCCTCAGAGCGCACCGCAGGACCCTGAGCAGCAGGGGGAGCCCTCGTTCTACATTATTTGTCAGACACACAGGGTAATTCAAAGAGATTCGAATTGATGGAGAAAGGTAACGGAACAGTGACAATCAGCATTCGGTTACCTTTCTTGGCCATTCGGCTATTCAGAGAGCAGGCAATTTGCCAAATCCTGGCGAATTGCCTGAACATACGGTGCCTGTTTGGTCCCTGTTCGAGGGCAGTGAATCCCCATGAAAAAGCACTGCTTCGGCTATTCAGAGAACACAAACCAGCAGTGAAAGGTTCCCCTAATGCCCTGCCATTCAGTGGTTTAATTCGGCAAATTTATTCAGGCGAATCCCATAGAATTCAATGTTAAAAATATTCCCGTTTTAATTCAATATCTAATAAACCGTTCATTATAAAATTCTGCAGCAAAAAGTCTCTTTATTTATAGATTTTTTTTAGGATATTTTAAGCATTTTTTTTTTTTTTTAAGTTTTCCTTTTTTCTGTAACAGCCCTCTTTATTATCATTCCCTGGACCTCCTGTGTAAATTTCAGACATTTTCGCTCAGTAGTTTCTTTGAAAATGAAATGCTGTTTGCAAACATTCACACAAACTATTTTGCTAATTTATTCACTGCTCTCTGTCTGCGGTCTCTGCTTTCTCCAGAGGCATCGGCTGCGGGTGATCGGCTCCTGTTCGGGCTTTTTCTGTGGTTTTCGGCAGGTTAATCCAGATGTTTTTACGTGTTTTCGGCGTGTATTCGCTGGGTTTTGCGGTTAGTTTTCGTCGGGTTTGCGTCAGCTTTTCCCTGCAATTCGGGGACCCTGTGGTGTTTGCTGAATACACCGCAGGGTCACCGAAATGGGATCGGCAAAAGGAACCGAATTGAAGAGAACAAAAAGTCACCGAACGTGCAGTGACTTTTCGAATCTCTTTGAATAACCCTGTAAGGATGCCTGCTGAATCTGCAAACACGGGATACTGTGCATCCAACTCCCATCACCCTCAGCAACGCAACACTAGCCACAACTTACAATAAGCGTTTTGTTTTTTTCTGCTCAAAATCCAAAATAAGACTTTTTTTTTACCCAAGTTGTTGACGGCCTAAAGTTCCCAGACTGCAATAGAGGGCCCAGAGAATCATGGGGGCTGGAGTTTGAGATCTGTGCTGTGACGGTGATACGGTGCAGTTACACGGCGTTCGCTCCACATTCCAGAGAACACGGACTCCTCTTCATCGCTCGCTTCGCCCCGAGTCGCTCTTTGATCTTTTACATTAAGTGAATGATTCTATATCTGTCACCAAAGTGTTTTCCCATAAACCTGGTGAATCCGGCCAGTGATTCGATGCCCCCCCCCCAGCCCGTGTGATGTGGACGTGGTACCTTGATAATGATCTGCTCGGCTCCGCAGCTGTGATTCCATTTGCTCCAACCGAAGGCGAACGAGTCGCAGAGCAGAGCCATCTCTTTGTAGGCCGTGTCCTCGGCCGCTTCGCTCTGCGCCCCCCCCCAAGAAAAGACACATTAATATTCACCCTTCAAAAGCCGTCCTGTAACCCCCCCCCCCGAGGACACGCAGGGACGAGCTGCTTTCTCTCCACGCTTGTTGCAGCTGCTTTACACCTGGAGGATCCTGCACGACGCACGTCTGATCGCTTACACGAGGGTTTTACGCGACATTGGTCGAGTTTTAGGGATCCAGTAAGATAACGGGGGAATCTCTTGCACGAGGCCACCGATCCCGGAGCGCTTCAAGGGCGCGGAGTCACCAACTCTTCAAAAGCCAATGGAGTAAAGGGGGGGCAGCGAGCGCCCCAACTCTACAGCAAAGGCACTTTTAATTAGACCTGAAACCGCAGCGCCGGGTCTGAATAAAACGGCCCCTCATTTATTATCGGGGGCTCGATTTCCCCCTTTTCTTTATTGCCGGATCCAGGCTTAAAGTCACCATTTGTGACCGTGCATCCGCTGACCAGCGAGCCCCGGTGCATCTGCTGACCAGCGGGCGACTGACCTTCACCAGCAATTTATAGAAAGGACAAAACCGTGAATTTTAATTGAATAATCCCGTGTCTGTGCCTGGAAACTCCGCCCCCCCCCCTGTCCCTCGCACCTTCTTGTTCACGATGACGTATCTTGCGGAGTCTTCCTCGGGGAAGATGTTCAGTCCCGCGCGTCTCATCACGGCCTTCAGCGCCAGCGGGGACATCCACTGCTCCAGGAGGAGCGCCAGGTCGCAGTCTGTGCTGGAGAGCGACGCCAGCTTACACCGGTCATCCTGCGCCAAAACAATAAAATCAGCGCGGCCAGGTCCATCACACCCCCCCCCCCCCCCACCGCTGCGTCATATGGACTGACGGAAACCTCTGCCACCTTGTCAGTGACTTGTGTTCCAGGGGTCTGGGACTGGCGTGGACACTCACAGCAATGCCCGCACTACACATACACTGTGTGCCCCTTGGAGAAGAGAGGATGCCAGCCTCGTGCCCACAGACTATGGATAATTACCGCAGAGAATGCTCATAGGGCATTGCCAAACTCTTTTTGTAATTTGGTTTAAAGTATTCCTGTGTTGAACCAGTATAATGTAATTAGGTTTGCGTAATCTGGATTATGTAAGAATAATAGCTGTTATCTGTGTATGAGAATAGGCTGTAATCTGCTGTCACCCCTTGTCTTGGGTTAAGAAATGGAATGTTTACTGTAACTGTCTGCATGTAATTAGATTTCTCATTCCAAGATGTCAATGTTTGTGCAATTATCTGTATCCATGTGATTAGGTCCTCCTAGAAGAGGCTGTGATTTTTTTAGATATGTAAATGACCCTTGTCTGTCCCCATAAAAATCTGTGCTTGTCATTTGAATAAACCAGTTCTATTCTGACCAAACTTGAAGTCACGGCTCATGATTTGAGGTAGCAGCTACATCTTCTGCTCGCTGTGCCAAATGAAAGGCTCCAGGTCTACAGCTTCGGCTTATTACTGGGGGTGCTAGTCCGGCTCTCTACATGCACCTGTCTTTAAGCTGCGGCTAAGGTACTGGAGAAAGGCGTGCAAGTCACGAGAACACGTGTGTCCAGCGAGGAAGTGACATTTGACAGATCTGTGCCTGGACAGGTCACATCTGTTTCATGGACCAAACCCGAAAATATCTTTATACTGAGGGAAGCAGCCGGAAACCCCTCCGTCCACCAGTGATTCTCAGCAAGAGCAGCGGGAGCGGAATAATAGCGCTATTAAGGCTAGGGTCAAACGAAAGCATTTTTACACGCGAACGTAAAAAAAGTGCGTCCGAACGCATTGACGTATTTTTTTCACGGAATTCGCGAAAACGGTCATACGATGCGCATTGTCGTGCGTGATTTTTTACGGATCCAAACCAGGAAACTTTGGGTGTCTGGACGTTATGTTGGCCGGACACAAGCAGGGTCTGACGTCTCCAAATCACGCACACACGCCTCTAGCGGACGCAGCGCACTCTGTACGTCCATACTAGCGGTTCTGCGTTCTCGAAAAAATGCGTTCATTTTCCACTTGCGTTGCGCAGCCGGACTTTCGTGCGACCGTACTTCGTATATTGGCTGTCATTTGCTGCTAGTGCGGCCGTGATTTAAGTGCTCCAGAACGCACGTTAAAAGTGCGCTGGTCTGACCCCAGCCTAAATGGCCACAAAATAGTTTGATTCAGGGGGTAAAGCTTTGGACTAGGACCGGCTCCTCATACAAGGACCAATTCCCCACCAAAGAATCATTTCCTCTTAGACCAGCTCCCCATAGAAAAACCATCTCTCCAGAGGAAGAGGCTGATTTTAGGCCGGTCAGAGCAAAAATAATTTTTGAGTAATTGGGAAATGACATTTTCCTGTTCACCCTGAAACCTAAAAACTGATCAAATCGGGAGCTTTTTAATGAAATCTGCGGCCGATCCTGCTGAATTATTGTTTGTCAAGATGAGGCACCACCTCGTGGCCAGCTTTATTAACCATCACCAGGTTAAAAACCATTAAATATGGAGTTTGCCCCTGACCTGCTTCAGGCCAGGCGAGTAACGCGGCTTTGATTTCTAATAAATCTGACCCGAATTCTTCAGTTTTATTAAATCACAGGCGTCGCTGCTCCCCATCGCTTCCATTTACAGAAACTACGAGCCTCAAACCGAAGCTCTGCCACCACCACCGCTGCTGTCACTGCCACCACCACTGCGTGAAACTTCTGCCTATTTTACATCATTGGGATAGTTTTTTATGGGGGGTCTTTTTAACTGTTTTTTGTGGTACAGAGTTGGTGACTTTGTGATGAGGTTGGGGGAATTCTGCTCCATCCCTCTCGGTCGCCGGTTCTGGTGTAAATTCTGCCGCTGACCGGTCAAACAGAATCAGCAGGCGAAATGCGTCCATGCGTTAAAAGGATGTAATGGGGGGGGGGGGCAGGACCCAAAACAGATCTGTGATGTTTTGGCTTCAAGAACCGTACCCATTTGTTTGTTTGGGGTCCTGTGCCCCCTGTAAATATGTTAGACGCCTGCCGATTGGGTTTCCAGTATCCGACGGGATTTCGGCGTCTCGGATCAGAGCCCCAGCCCTGTGGGTGCTGGATAATTCCCACCATTGGACGGCTGCAGCTTGAGACACCCAATGGATTATTCCCTGGTCTGGTAAACCCGGCTGTAACCAAAACATTTACCATGGGGGGGTTATGCGTGCCAGCGATTTAATGTTTCAGGGTCTCCCGCTCTGTTATAAAGCTGGATTGAGTTCTGAGTCGGCCATCGACTCAGTCAATGAACCCGTTCCAGGATCCCAACATGCCAGCTGCGCTCTGCCGGTGCTGGAGTTAAATGGGGCAGGGGGATGTTATGCAGGATAATACGGGGGGGGGGGGGGGGTCTTTATGGTTTGCATTAATCACTTTGCACAGTATGAAGAGAACCCGCGTTTGTGAATAATCTTTCCGCTAGATGCGTCCTGGTCAAGGTAGCCAAATTCCCAAACACTTCAAAGCCGGACGAGTGGAGGACCGGCATCTGAGCGATGAATGAATCGTGGCGCATTCGTTTGCTCAGCAGCCGGTGACCTGACCTCCATGCGGAGCCGAAACGCTGCACGCGTTGATGTCCACATCCAGGCTCCATTATTCTGTCATGGCCTGGACGCCGCGTCCTCTTGTACTGCTTTGCGGTATTTGTGAAACGCGCAGATGTGTCCGCCTGCACCGTGAACACTTTACCTTAATTTCCAGCAGGATTTCGGTGAAGGTGGAGCTGATAGCCAACGCAACATGGTTCGAGCCGCAGGGCCGCAGCTCCCATGACTCGTACGGCATGTTCAGGTGTGAGTCCTGGATCAGGGTGAAGGTGTGAAACGCGTCCATCTTGAAGGAGAGCTGCCGGAGCTCGGGGTTGTATGTGCTCTGGGTGATGGAGTCCGTTCTCCAGGTTTTGTCTGAAGATTAAGAGTTTAAGAAGTGATGTAGAGGAGATGTAGGAGTGGGAACCATGAGAAACCAGGAAGAGGGGACAGAGCTGGACAGAGTGAATGCAGTGTCACCTTCTGGGTCCCATCGAGCAACCTGAGGTTCTTCAAAAAACATCACGTCATTGGGCACACGGAACGTCACGCCCACAGGAGGAGGAACCGCGGTGTCCACGTCCAGGGACGTCGCTGTATTGGAGGTGAGGTTGAGAAGGAAAGCGTTTCCAGGGTACGGGAAGATCTGGAGTCCCCCTTCCAGGAGCTGCAAAGACAGGGCATGTTAGTCACCGTGTGATTGGACGTTGCAGGTTCCCAGAGCCATGAAAACAAAGTCATCTTCATATGATGTAATGCAGTCCTTAATGCTCGTCCCTCGCCCAGCGCTGGCAAACACCAAGACCTTCCAAAGTCAAGATGCTCGGTCACCATTGTGGGTCCCTTTTAAATTGCACCGGTTATATATAACAACAGGGCAGCGCCATCTTGGTGATAGAATTGGCACGGCATTCTGAGATCCAGTCAGGGGAGCCGATGTCAGAAGGGCTGGCCTATAGGAGACTGGCAAAAAAAGGGAATGAGCCGGCACATTTTTTGGTCCAAGAAGGTGACTTTTAATTCATGGAGTAAACACCAGCAGCAACGTTTCAGCCCCACCAGGTTTTCATCAAAACCAGCCCGGTATAAGCCCAGTATCTGTCTGGTATGAGCTCTGGTATCAGCCTGGTATCGGTTTGGTATGAGCTCTGGTATCGGTTTGGTATGAGCTCAGCGGGGCTGTCACGTTGCTGCTGTTGGTGTTGACTCCATAAATTAGTAGACATGTTCTTGGACCATACAACGTGCCGACTCATCTCTAATTTTCTGCTGCCATTTCAGGGTCAGCTGATTTCTTCCAATTTCTGTTTTGATTGTTGGCCGATAGGAGATCAGCAAACCAGGGAGAGCCTGGGGGTGGGGGAGAGAGAGCGAGCCTGAGGGGGTGGGGGGGAAGAGAGAGCGAGCCTGAGGGGGTGGGGGGGAAGAGAGAGCGAGCTGAGGGGGGTGGGGGGGAAGAGAGAGCGAGCCTGAGCGGGTGGGGGTGGAGGGGAGAAGAGCGAGCCTGAGGGGGTGGTGGGGGAAGAGAGAGCGAGCCTGAGGGGGTGGGGGGGAAGAGAGAGCGAGCCTGAGGGGGTGGGGGGGAAGAGAGAGCGAGCCTGAGGGGGGGAAGAGAGAGAGAGCCTGAGGGGGTGGGGGGGGAAGAGAGAGAGAGAGCCTGAGGGGGTGGGGGGGGGAAGAGAGAGAGCCTGAGGGGGGGTGGGGGGGGGAAGAGAGAGAGAGCCTGAGGGGGTGGGGGGAAGAGAGAAGGCCTGAGGGGTGGGGGGGAAGAGAGAGAGCCTGAGGGGGTGGGGGGGGAAGAGAGAGAGCCTGAGGGGGGTGGGGGGGGGGGAAGAGAGAGAGCCTGAGGGGTGGGGAGGGGGAGAGAGAGAGCCTGAGGGGGTGGGGGGGGAAGAGAGAGAGCCTGAGGGGGGTGGGGGGGGGAAGAGAGAGAGCCTGAGGGGGTGGGGGGGGAAGAGAGAGAGCCTGAGGGGTGGGGGGGGAAGAGAGAGAGCCTGAGGGGGTGGGGGGGGGAAGAGAGAGAGCCTGAGGGGGGTGGGGGGAAGAGAGAGAGCCTGAGGGGGTGGAGGTGGGGGGGGGGGAAGAGAGAGCCTGAGGGGTGGGGGGGGGAAGAGAGAGAGCCTGAGGGGGTGGGGGGGGAAGAGAGAGAGCTGAGGGGGGTGGGGGGGAGAGAGAGAGCCTGAGGGGGTGGGGGGGGAAGAGAGAGAGCCTGAGGGGGTGGGGGGGGGAAGAGAGAGAGCCTGAGGGGGTGGGGGGGAAGAGAGAGAGCCTGAGGGGGTGGGGGGGGGAAGAGAGAGAGCCTGAGGGTGTGTGGGGGGGAAGAGAGAGAGCCTGAGGGGGTGGGGGGGAAGAGAGAGGCCTGAGGGGGTGGGGGGGGGAGAGCCTGAGGGGTGGGGGGGAAGAGAGAGAGCTGAGAGGGGGTGGGGGGGAAGAGAAGAGAGAGCCTGAGGGGGTGGGGGGGGAAGAGAGAGAGCCTGAGGGGGTGGGGGGGGAGAGAGGAGAAAGAGCCTGAGGGGGTGGGGGGGGAAGAGAGAGAGCCTGAGGGGGTGGGGGGGAAGAGGAGAGAAGCAGCCCTGAGGGGGTGGGGGGGAGAGAGCCTGAGAGAGCCTGAGGGGGTGGGGGGGGAAGAGAGAGAGCCTGAGGGGGTGGGGGAAGAGAGAGAAGCCTGAGGGGGTGGGTGGGGGGGGAAGAGAGAGAGCCTGAGGGGGGGGGGGGGAGAAGAGAGAGAGCCTGAGGGGTGGGGGGGGAGAAGAGAGGAGAGCCTGAGGGGGGG
Source organism: Leptobrachium leishanense (assembly GCA_009667805.1). NCBI lineage: Eukaryota > Metazoa > Chordata > Amphibia > Anura > Megophryidae > Leptobrachium > Leptobrachium leishanense. The sequence continues at coordinate 396,864,849 of CM019065.1, read as the reverse complement.
AAGAGAGAGAGCCTGAGGGGTGGGGGGGAAGAGAGAGAGAGAGAGCGAGCCTGAGGGGTGGGGGGGGGAAGAGTGTCTGTTAAACAAATAGAGATGGAAGTGGAGTTGGTAAGTTACAGGCCAGTCTGTATAGCTGCTCTTTAGTCTCTATCAGAGCGACGTGGTTACCGGTTAGTCCCAGTATCAGAGGTTTAGTAGCGTCTATTCCTATAGCCGGTTATATATCAGGATAATCCGTCTCGCCAACTGGTTAATTCACACATAAAATATTAGACAATCTTATTCTTGTAGCTGCAGGAGGAGTAAAGTCTGTATATTCCTCGCAGGCTCCTGCGCTTTACCTGGGCAGATATCGAATAAATTTGATTGGGTAACACAAATAATAGACACAGGTGGTGCAGTAGACATTGCTTATTTAGATTTCAGTAAGGCTTTTGATACTGTTCTGCATAGAAGCTTATCAATAAATTGCAATCTTTGAGCTTGGATTCCAATATTGTTGAATGGATTAGGCAGTGGCTGAGTGACAGACAACAGAGGGTTGTGGTAAATGGAGTTTACTCCAAGACAAGGTCTTGTTACCAGTGGTGTACCTCAGGGGTCAGTACTTGGACCCATTCTATTTAATATTTTTATTAGTGATATTGCAGAAGGTATTAATGGAAAAGTATGTCTTTTTGCTGATGACACAAAGATTTGCAACAGGGTTGACGTTCCTGGAGGGATCAGCCAAATGACAAATGATTTAGGTAAACTAAAAAAATGGTGGGAGCTGTGACAATTGAGTTTTAATGTGGATAAGTGCAAGATAATGCACCTGGGACGTAAAAACCCAAGGGCTGAATATAGAATATTTGATACAGTCCTAACCTCAACATCTGAGGAAAGGGATTTAGGGGTTATTGTTTCAGAGGATCTAAGGGTAAGTAGTCAATGTAATAGAGCAGGAGGAAATGCTGGCAGAATGCTTGGAAATGCTGGCAGAATGCTTGGAAATGCTGGCAGAATGCTTGGTTGTGTAGGGAGAGCCTGTATTAGCAGTAGGAAAAGGGAAGTGCTCATGCCACTGTACAGAGCACTGGTGAGACCTCACTTGGAGTACTGTGTGCAGTACTGGAGACCGTATCTCCAGAAGGATATAGACATCTTAGAGAGAGTTCAGAGAAGGGCTACTAAAATGGTGTACGGCTTGAAGGAGAAAAGTTACCAGGAAAGGGTTAATGATCTTAACATGTACAGCTTGGAAAAAAGACGAGACAGAGGAGATATGATAGAAACATTTAAATACGTAAAGGGAATCCACAAGGTAGAGGAAGGGAGTATATTTAAAAGGAAACAAAGTAGCAAAACAAGAGGACATAGTCTTAGATTAGAGGGGCAAAGGTTTAAAAGTAACATCAGGAAGCATTATTTTACTGAGAGGGTGGTGGATACATGGAACAGTCTTCCAGTAGAAGTGGTAGAGGCCAAAACAGTGATTGAATTTAAGCAGGCATGGGATAGGCATAAGGCTATCCTAAACAAAAGATAAATCCAGGTAAAGTATCCATGTAATTGGGCGACTAGATGGGTCGAAAGGTTCTTATCTGCCCACATTTTTCTATGTTTCTATGTTTCTAAATCCTACAACCAATTAAAATCACTTAGTATTTGAATCAATTCACGCACATCAAGAAAGAAGATCGTTCTCACCGTTCCATGGGAACCTGGGTAGGATTTCCTCCACAGCCGCTTCACTTCAGCAACAAATCAGCCAAGACCAACGTTTCTCCAAAGGATTTTATTAATAAAAAGAATACACTTTGATTTTTTAACCAATAAAATCCTTTGGAGAAACGTTGGTCTTGGCTGATTTGTTGCTGAAGTGAAGCGGCTGTGGAGGAAATCCTACCCAGGTTCCCATGGAACGGTGAGAACGATCTTCTTTCTTGATGTGCGTGAATTGATTCAAATACTAAGTGATTTTAATTGGTTGTAGGATTTATTCGATATCTGCCCAGGTAAAGCGCAGGAGCCTGCGAGGAATATACAGACTTTACTCCTCCTGCAGCTACAAGAATAAGATTGTCTAATATTTTATGTGTGAATTGACGGATTATCCTGATATATAACCGGCTATAGGAATAGACGCTACTAAACCGGATACTGGGACTAACCGGTAACCACGTCGCTCTGATAGAGACTAAAGAGCAGCTATACAGACTGGCCTGTAACTTACCACTTCAATTGATGTTTGGAGCGTCTTCCTCCAACTCCATCTGTATATCTGTCACCAGAGGAGACACGCGGGAAACGTGCACCGCCCGCCCGGCTCCCAGCTCTGACTGCCCAGGTCCTCGGAGTTACCTGCACCATGGTCCAGCCGTTCACTTGTTTGCACTGAGGTGGCAGGGCGATGGCATCGAAATAGTAAACCCCTCCTAAGGTTGTGTATTGGCGCAGGTCCACCACGTCCTCTTCCAGCAGGTCCTCTGCTCGCTCCTCGTTTAGTAGGGAAGCCGGGGCTGCGCGGGGTCAGCGTTAACCCATGGAGGAGAAAACACAAAATTACATGGAAAAACCCGTCACTCGGATCGTCATTGCCTGCCGCTGGAGAGAGGTGCAGGTCACTGAAAAGAGCATCACCTGCCGCTGGAGAGAGGTGCAGGTCACTGAAAAGAGCATCGCCTGCCGCGGGAGAGAGAGGTGCAGGTCACTAAAAAGAGCATCGCCTGCCGCTGGAGAGAGGTGCAGGTCACTGAAAAGAGCATCGCCTGCCGCGGGAGAGAGAGGTGCAGGTCACTAAAAAGAGCATCGCCTGCCGCTGGAGAGAGGTGCAGGTCACTGAAAAGAGCACCACCTGCCGCTGGAGAGAGGTGCAGGTCACTGAAAAGAGCACCGCCTGCCGCTGGAGAGAGAGGTGCAGGTCACTGAAAAGAGCACCGCCTGCCGCTGGAGAGCGAGGTGCAGGTCACTGAAAAGAGCACCGCCTGCTGCTGGAGAGAGGTGCAGGTCACTGAAAAGAGCACCGCCTGCCGCTGGAGAGAGAGGTGCAGGTCACTGAAAAGAGCACCGCCTGCCGCTGGAGAGAGAGGTGCAGGTCACTGAAAAGAGCACCGCCTGCCGCTGGAGAGAGAGGTGCAGGTCACTGAAAAGAGCACCGCCTGCCGCTGAGAGAGAGGTGCAGGTCACTGAAAAGAGCACCGCCTGCCGCTGGAGAGAGAGGTGCAGGTCACTGAAAAGAGCACCGCCTGCCGCTGGAGAGAGAGGTGCAGGTCACTGAAAAGAGCACCGCCTGCCGCTGGAGAGAGAGGTGCAGGTCACTGAAAAGAGCACCGCCTGCCGCTGGAGAGAGAGGTGCAGGTCACTAAAAAGAGCATCGCCTGCCGCTGGAAAGAGAGGTGCAGGTCACTGAAAAGAGCACCGCCTGCCGCTGGAGAGAGAGGTGCAGGTCACTAAAAAGAGCATCGCCTGCCGCTGGAGAGAGAGGTGCAGGTCACTGAAAAGAGCACCGCCTGCCGCTGGAGAGAGAGGTGCAGGTCACTGAAAAGAGCACCGCCTGCTGCTGGAGAGAGAGGTGCAGGTCACTGAAAAGAGCACGCCTGCCGCTGGAGAGAGAGGTGCAGGTCACTAAAAAGAGCATCGCCTGCCGCTGGAGAGAGAGGTGCAGGTCACTGAAAAGAGCACCGCCTGCCGCTGGAGAGAGAGGTGCAGGTCACTGAAAAGAGCACCGCCTGCTGCTGGAGAGAGAGGTGCAGGTCACTGAAAAGAGCACCGCCTGCCGCTGGAGAGAGAGGTGCAGGTCACTAAAAAGAGCATCGCCTGCCGCTGGAAAGAGAGGTGCAGGTCACTGAAAAGAGCACCGCCTGCCGCTGGAGAGAGAGGTGCAGGTCACTGGGATGATCTTGTTTTGGGGGTTGGATACACACACCGGTCAGCATGGACCTCATTCACAGCAGATAATGGCTCCGCACAGAGATGGACGCGATATGTGAATAAAACCAGTGCAGTCTGGGCTCTGACCCGGCGACACACACTACCCGGAAAACCTCTGCGCCCAACCTGCTGGTGCTGCCATAGGAGGGGGTTGATCTCTACATGGGCACTGTTGGATTGGTAAAAAGCGCGGGTGACATGTAACACACTGCACACACATGGTGAGACGCGCACATGTGTTTATTATATTTTATTCATATTCACTCCGGGGCTTTAATGGGAAATAAACCACACAAATACCTGGAGGCAAAGCTTCAGCCGCCTCCTCCACCCGGCTGTCGGCTGCGACCTCGGACTCCTGGCCGGGCTTTTCTTCGGTCTCACTCGCAGGTTTTTGTTCTTCTCTAGTTGACAAAGAGCTCAGGACACTCTGCGGGACAAACCGAGATCTGCGTCATGGCGGCGAGTGCAACGCACGACAAACATAACAACAAACCTCAAATTGTGATCCCGACTTTACCCAGCGCCGAGATCCGCTGAGATAACTGACACCCGTCAATACATCTACACCCCGAGCGAAGCAATAACCATAACATCTGATCTATCACTCTATACCCCGAGCCGAGTAATACCCATAACATCTGATCTATCACTCTATATCCCGAGCCGAGTAATACCCATAACATCTGATCTATCACTCTATACCCCGAGCCGAGTAATACTCATAACATCTGATCTATCACTCTATACCCCGAGCCGAGTAATACCCATAACATCTGATCTATCACTCTATACCCCGAGCGAAGCAAAACCCATAAGCTCTGATCTATCACTCTATACCCCGAGCTGAGTAATACCCATAACATCTAATCCCTCTATACCCTGAGCCGAGTAATACCCATGACATCTGATCTATCACTCTATACCCCGAGCCGAGTAATACCCATAACATCTGATCTATCACTCTATACCCCGAGCCGAGTAATACCCATAACATCTGATCTATCACTCTATACCCCGAGCTGAGTAATACCCATAACATCTAATCACTCTATACCCCGAGCCGAGTAATACCCATAACATCTGATCTATCACTCTATATCCCGAGCCGAGTAATACCCATAACATCTGATCTATCACTCTATATCCCGAGCCGAGTAATACCCATAACATCTGATCTATCACTCTATACCCCGAGCCGAGTAATACCCATAACATCTGATCTATCACTCTATACCCCGAGCCGAGTAATACCCATAACATCTGATCTATCACTCTATACCCCGAGCCGAGTAATACCCATAACATCTGATCTATCACTCTATACCCAGAGCCGAGTAATACCCATAACATCTGATTTATCACTCTATATCCCGAGCCGAGTAATACCCATAACATCTGATCTATCACTCTATATCCCGAGCCGAGTAATACCCATAACATCTGATCTATCACTCTATATCCCGAGCCGAGTAATACCCATAACATCTGATCTATCACTCTATACCCCAACTGAAGCAAAACCCATAACATCTGATCTATCACTCTATACCCCGAGCCGAGTAATACCCATAACATCTGATCTATCACTCTATACCCCAACTGAAGCAAAACCCATAACATCTGGTCTATCACTCTATACCCCGAGCTGAGTAATACCCATAACATCTAATCACTCTATACCCCGAGCCGAGTAATATTGCTCCTGTGGGTAAAGGATACCCGTGTATGTTATTTTCCTGCCTCTGATCCTCCCATGTGCCCCTTGGATCCCGCTCCCCCCTCCAGCATTGAGGTAAATATTGGTACCTCTGTGTTACTCGCCCTATTAGTCCCCATTAATATAGGATGACTCGATGCACCTTTCTACCCTCAGACTTGGTTTCCTCCTCGGGTGCGGTGACGCTTTCTGACGGTTTATATTCCTCAGCTTCCTGCGCAGGTTCCTCTGCGACGCTCTCCACCACCTCGCTGGCTGCAGGAGCCGCCGCCTCATCGCTCTCCTTCACTCGTGGCTGGAAAGTGTAACTCTGGCACGAGAGGTGGTCGTAGGCGGTGCGCAGGATGCGGACGGCTATACTGCTTACAGCCAGGGGTTTGGGCAAATCGAAACCGATTGCTTCATCTTCAAAGTGATACCCCTTAAACCTGGAGCGAAAGAGACATTACAGCCTGATATCCCACCTAAATATATAAAGCCTGACCCCAAAACCCAAGATCCCGCCTAAATAGATAAAGCCGGACCCCAAAACCTGAGATACCACCTAAATGTATAAAGCCTGACCCCAAAACCGGAGATCCCGCCTAAATATATAAAGCACTCCCTTTCTGATATAACCCAAATCATTAGTAATTTGGTAGCTCAAAACCAAAAGGGTGAACTGCTGGTCCTCGGCGATTTTAATGTTGACTGGCTGAATCCTAAAAACAATAAACACTGCTCCCAGTTTAAGGCTTTCCAGTTAACACAATTAATCTCCTCCCCCACTCGCATTAATATGAAAAGCCTTAACCATACCTTGCTGGACTGGATTCTCTCCTCATGTCCTGATAGAATACAGGAGGCAGATGTTCTCGCTAATAGCTACAGTGATCACTGTCTAGTGTACTGTGTGCGCAAAATAAAGGCCACAAAATCTCCCCCAAAAGGTAATAATCACCCAGTCCTTCAAGAAATTTAATCTTGAATCCTTCCCAAATGATCTCAAACGGCTCACGTGGTACAGGCTAAACCTAATCCCAGACCTAGACTGTGCAATTGAATACTTTCAGTTAGAGTTCCTGCAAGTCTGGAATGCGCATGCCCCGCTGCGTAAAGTGCGAGTCAAAGGGGCACATCTCCCCTGGGTTACAGCTGACCTCACACACATGTACCAGCTTAGAGATTCACTCTGGCCAAATCTCAAGAGTACTGGATCCATGAACGATCACTGTGAATACCGAAAATGGCGGAATGCATGCACAAAGCAAACAAAAATGGCCAAAGCCCCATACTTCAATGAAAATCTAAACAATAACATATCAAACCCGAAAAATTTTTGGAAAATCATAAATAACATAAAATTGCCCCCCGTCCACTCCCAACCAGCTGCTGTCAAAGTAAACAACAAAACCCTGCAACACCCCCTAGATGTAGCAAATTCCTTTAATAACGATTTCGTTGGATGAGCCAACACCCTGATTGCTAAGCTAGCAACTGAAACACATTCAGAAAGGCAGCACACAAGTCAGATCCTTCCAACTGTGCAAAAACCCTGTATCAAAGGGAAATTCAGTTTTAGACCAGTGCCTGTCAGTGCCATTACTAAACTTCTCTGTAACCAAAAAATGAAACCCCAGTCAGGACCTGACCAAATCCCAGCAATGCTGCTGAAAATCAGCGCACTGGCAATTGCAAAACCTGTCACAACCGTAATCAATGAATCACTGGCGACTGGATACATACCCAAACTATGGAAGACTGCGAGAGTGGTACCTATCCATAAAAGTGGAGACAATACTTTGGTATCCAACTACCGTCCAATATCATTGCTTCCTGTAATGTCAAAAATCCTGGAAAACTGTGTTTACACTCAATTACGCGATTACTACCAGTATTGGAACTATTTAACCCCAGATCAATTTGGCTTCCATCCAAAATCATTCAACCACAACCGCCCTTTTAAAAGTTTCCAATGACATCCAGGCTTGTATGGAACAAGGAAACCTAACTGGAGCATCTTTCTTGATTTTGCCAAAGCCTTTGACACAGTAGACCATGGCATCTTACAAAAACTTAAAAACTCTGGTGATCGCACGCTAACCTGGTTTCAATCATATGTGTCTGATCGGTCGCAATATGTGTCCATTTCTGACAGCACTTCCCTCCCCCTCCCAGTCACGTGCGGTGTACCCCAAGGCTCGATACTCGGCCCCCTGCTATTCACAATATTCATAAACGATCTGCCCAACGTCTGCAAAGCCTCAACTGTACACATGTAAGCAGACGACACTGTGATCTATACCAGCAAACCAAATCTCCCGCAGCCGGAGGCCGCGCTGCAAGACCAATTCACAGAGGTAGAAAAGTGGATCAAAGATAAAACTTTTTCTAAATGCTGACAAAACTGTTACAATGCTCTTTGGAACAAAACCTAAACTACACAAATTGCAAAATCCCCATCTATGTGTCAGGACAAGATCAAATGGCACGCTGACCACAGTCACTTCTCTCAAATATCTAGGTATGTGGTTGGACCCTAATCTATCCTTTGGCCAAATCGAAAAACTTTCATCTAAACTTTACCCCAAACTAGGTGCCCTGTACAGAAACAAATCCTGCCTGAGCCCCGCGGTAAGAAAGCAGATTGTACAACAAATGCTTATGCCGGCTATTGAATACGGAGATGTAGTGTATGCAGCCGCCCCGCAAACACACCTCCAGAAACTTACTACATTGTATAACTCATTCTGCTGCTTTGTGCTACAATGTAACTACATGACCCACCATTGTGGCATGATAAAAGAGCTAAACTGGCCATTGCTGGAATCTAGACGCACCCTTCACCTTTCCAACCTGGTGTTTAAGAGCATTTCTGGGAAGCCACCACCCTACCTGTATAGGCTGCTTCCCTCAGCAGCTCCCTCATCCTTTAACCTCCGATCCAGGACCAGCACCTTACTTGCAATACCACAATACAAAAAGACAGTGGCTCGGTCCTCATTTTCCTACAGAGCACTGCAAATATGGAATAACCTTCCAGACGCCGTCAAATCTTCCCCCAGTCTAAAGTCCCTTAAGAGCTCCCTAATAACATAGTGACTATATACAGAATGCACCTGTAAACATGTAACATAATGACTATATACAGAATGCACCTGTAAACATGTAACATAGTGACTATATACAGAATGCACCTGTAAACATGTAACACAGTGACTATATACAGAATGCACCTGTAAACATGTAACATGACTATATACAGAATGCACCTGTAAACATGTAACACAGTGACTATACACAGAATGCACCTGTAAACATGTAACACAGTGACTATATACAGAATGCACCTGTAAACATGTAACACAGTGACTATATACAGAATGCACCTGTAAACATGTAACACAGTGACTATATACAGAATGTGCCTGTAAACATGTAACACAGTGACTATATACAGAATGCGCCTGTAAATATGTAACATAGTGACTATATACAGAATGCACCTGTAAACATGTAACCTAGTGACTATATACAGAATGCACCTGTAAACATGTAACACAGTGACTATATACAGAATGCACCTGTAAACATGTAACACAGTGACTATATACAGAATGCACCTGTAAACATGTAACACAGTGACTATATACAGAATGTGCCTGTAAACATGTAACACAGTGACTATATACAGAATGCGCCTGTAAACATGTAACATAGTGACTATATACAGAATGCACCTGTAAACATGTAACCTAGTGACTATATACAGAATGCACCTGTAAACATGTAACACAGTGACTATATACAGAATGCACCTGTAAACATGTAACACAGTGACTATATACAGAATGCACCTGTAAACATGTAACATAGTGACTATATTTCCTACATATTTATTTTCTGTGTATTTGTTTTGTGTTAATATCTTGCATTTTACTACTTTGAGATTTCTCTCGTTGTCAAGTATGTCCTGATTCAAGAACATTAAAATGTTACAGAAATACAATGTATCCTTCCTGGTAAAATCCTTTATAAATAAATAAATAAAACCTGAGATCCTGCCTAAATATATATAACGCCTGACCCCAAAACCTGAGATCCCGTCCAAATGTATAACGCCTGACCCCCATCTTTTGTATGGGCTACATAACGGCCACCAAATAGACTTTGTGCACCTTTTTAACCCCTTCACTACCAAGGTAGTCTCAAGAAAGCCGTTGTCAGGATCCAGTGTTTATTTTATTCCCAATGTATTCATTAGTTGTGTAGGGAGAGCCTGTATTAGCAGTAGGAAAAGGGAAGTGCTCATGCCACTGTACAGAGCACTGGTGAGACCTCACTTGGAGTACTGTGTGCAGTACTGGAGACCGTATCTCCAGAAGGATATAGACATCTTAGAGAGAGTTCAGAGAAGGGCTACTAAAATGGTGTACGGCTTGAAGGAGAAAAGTTACCAGGAAAGGCTTAATGATCTTAACATGTACAGCTTGGAAAAAAGACGAGACAGAGGAGATATGATAGAAACATTTAAATACGTAAAGGGAATCCACAAGGTAGAGGAAGGGAGTATATTTAAAAGGAAACAAAGTAGCAAAACAAGAGGACATAGTCTTAGATTAGAGGGGCAAAGGTTTAAAAGTAACATCAGGAAGCATTATTTTACTGAGAGGGTGGTGGATACATGGAACAGTCTTCCAGTAGAAGTGGTAGAGGCCAAAACAGTGATTGAATTTAAGCAGGCATGGGATAGGCATAAGGCTATCCTAAACAAAAGATAAATCCAGCTAAAGTATCCATGTAATTGGGCGACTAGATGGGCCGAAAGGTTCTTATCTGCCCACATTTTTTCTATGTTTCTATTACTGTAATAACCTATTAGGCAGGGAGATGTCACCACCTGCTGGCCAAATGGAGTTACTGCAGTTCAGGACACATTCCCAGCTGTTTTTATAAAGTGTCAGCTCCTCGGGTATCATGTTCACACTGCTAAAACTTTAGGGGCACATTCTGGAGCCTAAATGCAAACACTTGCAATGATACAGCATGGCCCCAGATTGTGCCTGCTGCTGCTGAGTGTGCATCTAAGATCATGTTATTGAAGGGGTTAAAGGAAACGCGGCCCCTGTGCTCCCAGCATCACCTCGGCTGAGTTACTGTGACCTGCAGCTGCGCTGGCGGCTCAACCCAGGACATACTAGAAAATGAGCGAAATCTCAAGGTTTCTGTGACAGAGTGGGGACTCTAGATACATCAGCAGGAGGTTGGATAAGGTAACATTCCCAGGTTGGTAAGGGGTTAAGCCTCTTCTCTGGCAGCAGGTACACCTGCAGCTCATTGAAAAGGAAAAGGTTGGCTAAAGCGCGCACACATTTGTGTTTTGATTTGTTGTTTCCAGGAAAGCGGCCCCAGTAACCGGCACTCAGGGAACTACTGGTTAATTAGCCTCCTAGCAGGAGTAGGTCTGTCTTCTTTTGCTGCTGTTTTGTGCTTTAAAGTAACAGTATATCCTGCGGTTAAAGCAATATACCCTCAAATTCCTGGCGCGGTCTGCATGCTCCTCACACATATTCTTCCTGCTAAAATACTTTATTTATAAATAAATAAAAGCGACACGATGCCCTTTATTCTGTGATTGATCCTGGATCAGACGAACGTCACGCCGTGCCGGCACCGATTTGCTATGTTTTACTTAGATCTGCACATTTCAGACACATTCGGGGGCCTTCACGAAGTTCTGGATTGCACTGGATGGTGAATTTCACCGTATCTGCACCTTCGTGGCAATTATAGGGTCAGACGAACGCATTTTTCACGTCTACCGTCAAAAAATGCATTGATGCGTCCGAACGCATTTTTTCACGGAAGACGCGATAGCGGTCATACCATGCGCAATTTCGGCCATATTTTTTGACGGAGCTATAAAAAAAAAACAATGGACGTGATGTTGGCCGGACATGAGCGGCATCTGACGTCTCCTAATCACGCACACACGCCGCTAGAGGACGCAGCGCACTCTGCGCATCAGTACTAGCGGTTCCTCATTCTCAAAAAAATGCGTTTGTTTGCCGTGCGGCCGTACTTCGTATATTGGACGTCATTCGCTGCTACTATGGCCGTGATAAAGTGTGGCTGCACGCGCGTTCACACTGCGTTCGTCTGACCCCAGCCGAAGCTGTATTTTTACCCAATACAGGAGAAGTGACAGAGAAACACGGTGCGATTCGGCGGCACCGGAATTGTTCTCTAAAGATTCATCTATTTACAGAACACAGAATTGCACTGAAATTTTGGCAATATTACCTGATTTTCGGTGGTTTGGATTCGCCGGGTTTAAACAGAGAATCCCACAGGTTTCAATGTAATAAATGGGAATTTAAAAAAAAAGAAGATTTTTATTTTTAAAAGGCCATTTTATGCTTTGTATTTTTTAAGACTTTTTGTATGTTTTTTTAAAAGACAGGATTTTTTTTAAACAGACCTTTTTATTATGTTTTAAAAGACCTTTTTTATTCAGACCCGTTTTACTATATTTTATTGCTATATTTATTTATTTATTTTTATAGGAGACTTTCTTTTTTCCAGTTCGGTGGAATTCGCTGAGGCCAATTTGGAGCTTATCGGTGCTTTTTGCCGACGTCCGATAAATGCTTTGGAGACTCAATTTTCGGCAAACTATGGTGAATATTTGATAGTGAATTCACCGAAATTTTGATGTTATGAATCGCTGAAATGAAAAGCGGTGAAACTGTGGATAGACCCTTTGGTAAAACCTGTTCGCCGTCTCTTCTCGGTGTGTGACGACACTGTTTGATTTACATTCTACAGAAAGCACGAAATTTCGACGTTTTCTAGCTCCGCGCATTTTGGCAATTCCATTTCGCCGACCCTGCGGTGAATTCACGATTTACCGCAGGGTCACCAAAGTGCGCCGAAGATGGAGTCCCCAAGGACTGCTGAACTGACCGCTGAACAGCAACAAAGTGACTGCCGAACGGCAGAAGAAAAAAAAAAAAACAGGTCTCCTAACAAGTGTTTAAAAAAAATATATATATGCTTTAAAATGTGTCTAAATAATAATAATAAAAAAAAAAGTCTTTTTTTTACAGCATAAAAAATAAAAACGCCCTTTAAAAAAAATTGGGAATCAAAAATTTCGTCAAAAAAATATAAATCCAAAAAGATGTTTAAATAAAAAGGTTAATTCCTGAAAATGAAAAGAATAAACCGTTGAATTAAAAATCTATATATTATTTTCCGTGGGATCCTGTGGGATTCGCCTGGTTAAACCTGTCGAACTAAATCATTGAAAATCTGGTCATTTCACTGAGCTTTCGGTGCGGTTTGTCGTTCTGTGAATGGATTAACCCTTACTTCTCTATGGGACAATTTCACTGCTGCTGAAGATCCACGACTTGCAGTGAGCTGCGCCGTATTTCACGGTCATTTCGTCAGTATTTGGTGAATTGACAGTTGAGTGAATAAACGAACTGCCACGAAATCGCACCGTATGGTTAAATTCACCGTTCAGAGGAATTCGGTGGCAAGTTAGCCGCTTTGTGATTAACCCTTTAAGTGTTGTCTTTCTTTTTGTGTTTATTGTAAAATGATGACGTCCATCAGGTTCATCTTTCCTCACTTCCCGCTGCTGATCCAAAAGAAGACAAAAACCAACAAAAAACAGGTGTTTGATGCATTGCCCAAAGGAGGACAGAATTCCTTCCTGTTTCCGTGACGATGCCCCGGTTGTCGGATTCTCTGTGGATCAGCGAGCGATACATTACAATGTTTATATCTTCCGTCTTCTGGGTTTGTTCACAAAGCAACAAAACTGAACACAATGTCGGTGATTGACATGTTGGCTCCTCGGCGACACAAGTTCATTATTTAGTGAATGGTCGCCGTGTTTTGCTGAAAATGGAGACGCCAAAGCAGATATTGGACGTTGGCGAAAAGCGCTGAATTGTGGTTATAAAAAAGGTCCTTAAAAAATTTTTTAATAAATTTTAAGACATTTTTGTGTTTCTTTTTAAAATAAAGGGATTTTATAAAAGATGTTTTTTAAATTTCTTTTAGAAAATATATTCCATTTATTTCATTGGATCCTATGGGATTCTCCTGGTTAAACCTGTCGAACTGAAACACTGAATCAGGGCATTTCACTGACATTTCGTGCAGTTTCAGCGTCTGAATAATCAATAGTTTTCCATTTCGGTGCCGCTGAATCGCAGTGAAATGCACCGTATTTTTCTGTCAATTCACCTGTATTTGGTGAAAATACATTTTCGGGAATAAACACATTGCAGATACAGGTTAAATTCACCATTCGGTGCAATTTTGGGGCCAATTCAGACAATATTGAATAAACCCCTTTACAGAAAAGCTCTGCGCATAGTTACACGACCAAAATAACGTATAAAGGGTTTTTGCATTTTATTCATTTATCCTTTACAGAAATCTCACTGGGCTGAAAGGCTGTAAACTCTAGATGGCGTCCCTTATCTGGCACAATGTCACACGGGTCTGCATTATCAGCATACAGACAGAAATGGCCTTTGTGTCAGTAAATGTGCTGCAGACAGGTAATAAAATGATGAGATCTCCTGCTTACACGGGGTCTGCATTACCAGCATACAGGCAGATGCAGTAAATGTGCTGCAGACAGATAATGAAATGGTGAGAACTCCTGCTTGCACGGGGTCTGCATTACCAGCATATGGGCAGATGCAGTAAATGTGCTGCAGACAGATAATAAAATGGTGAGATCTCCTGCTTACACGGGGTCTGCATTATCAGCATACAGGCAGATGCAGTAAATGTGCTGCAGACAGATAATGAAATGGTGAGATCTCCTGCTTGCACGGGGTCTGCATTACCAGCATACAGGCAGATGCAGTAAATGTGCTGCAGACAGATAATAAAATGGTGAGATCTCCTGCTTACATGGGGTCTGCATTATCAGCATACAGGCAGATGCAGTAAATGTGCTGCAGACAGATAATAAAATGGTGAGATCTCCTGCTTACATGGGGTCTGCATTATCAGCATACAGGCAGATGCAGTAAATGTGCTGCAGACAGATAATGAAATGATGAGATCTCCTGCTTGCACGGGGTCTGCATTACCAGCATACAGGCAGATGCAGTAAATGTGCTGCAGACAGATAATAACATGGTGAGATCTCCTGCTTATGGGGGTTTGTAGTGATCATAATGAGATTATTAGCAGTGCGGCTTTAATACGCGGGTTAGTCAGTAAATGCAGGGATTGTGTTGTGCTGGACGGTACCTCGGATTCTTGTTGAGATTGACCCAGATACAAAGTGTGACCTTCTGGTTTTTGATGACCCTTTGCATGTTCCCGGTGTCAATGTCTGACAGCGCCGTGGCGTTCTGCGGGAAAGAGGACCACACGTGTTATGGGGAGCAATGAACGCCACTTGCTGTACAACATGACGGTACATAAAGTGTATTCTCTGTCAGGAAAGTATAGGAAATGATGGGAGATCTGGGACAGGCTGAGTCACGTCCTGGTCAGTGCAACGCTCCCTGCAGCATCTGCAAAGCTACAGAATGGAATGGGTTAACCCCAGCGTGAAGGCTCCCTCTATAACGGGGCAGCAACCGTGGCCCACCAGATGATTTGTAACTACAAGTCCTCTGATGCTCAGCTGCTCAATAGGTGGACAGAGCCTCATGGGACATGTAGTTACAAAACATCTGGAGGACCCAGGTTGCTGACCCCAGCTCAACGATCAAGTACGCTCTGCTCCATGTGTCGCCACAAGATCACCTCAACAGGAGGGTGTTTGGGGTTTTGCTCCCAACATATTAAGGGGGGGCTCAGAGACCGTCAGAGGTGACTGATAAATACAGGTTCCGGGGAAAGGGTCTCCTACAGAAACCAGACACCTGTTGTGTAATGTGAATATGTGACGTCACACGTAACGCTCGCGGACGCGATAGACGCGCTCACCTTTAAGAGATGTTCAGTCGCGTCGTTGAATTTCCGATAGAGAAGGTCCTGAAGTTCTCGGATGGTCTGACGGTAGCGCACCGCGTCCTCTTCTGGGAGAGCCTCAGGAGGAGCGTTCTGCATGACCGGGAGAGCCTCAGGAGGAGCGTTCTGCATGACCGGGAGAGCCTCAGGAGGAGCGTTCTGCATGAGCGAGTCCAGCTCCTGAATCAGCTGTAACCAGGTATAATAATCCGGTTATACAATGCGTCATCCGGAGGAGAAATAACCGGAAACGCGCGGGGAACGGCATCGTGGATCTGCAGTCACATGAACCGACCCGTCGCAGGTTTCCATGTGAGACGAGACGCCCTGAGCCCAAAATTTTTGTGGATTGTGAAGATTTGATCGAAAAGTGAAATATCATGATTTTTAGCTGCAGTAAATGAAGGAAACGGGTAAAACATCTCCCCTCCCCCATCATGATCTCTCTCTGTCTTACCCCCAGCTCCAGGTCGCTCTTGCTGTCTCTTACCCCCAGCACCAGGACGCTCTTGCTGTCTCTTACCCCCAGCACCAGGTCGCTCTTGCTGTCTCTTACCCCCAGCACCAGGTCGCTCTTGCTGTCTCTTACCCCCAGCTCCAGGTCGCTCTTGCTGTCTCTTACCCCCAGCTCCAGGTCGCTCTTGCTGTCTCTTACCCCCAGCACCAGGACGCTCTTGCTGTCTCTTACCCCCAGCACCAGGTCGCTCTTGCTGTCTCTTACCCCCAGCACCAGGTCGCTCTTGCTGTCTCTTACCCCCAGCTCCAGGTCGCTCTTGCTGTCTCTTACCCCCAGCTCCAGGTCGCTCTTGCTGTCTCTTACCCCCAGCTCCAGGTCGCTCTTGCTGTCTCTTACCCCCAGCACCAGGACGCTCTTGCTGTCTCTTACCCCCAGCACCAGGTCGCTCTTGCTGTCTCTTACCCCCAGCACCAGGTCGCTCTTGCTGTCTCTTACCCCCAGCACCAGGTCGCTCTTGCTGTCTCTTACCCCCAGCACCAGGTCGCTCTTGCGGTCTCTTACTCCCAGCACCAGGTCGCTCTTGCGGTCTCTTACCCCCAGCTCCAGGTCGCTCTTGCGGTCTCTTACCCCCAGCTCCAGGTCGCTCTTGCAGTCTCTTACCCCCAGCACCAGGTCACTCTTGCTGTCTCTTACCCCCAGCTCCAGGTCGCTCTTGCTGTCTCTTACCCCCAGCACTAGGTCGCTCTTGCTGTCTCTTACCCCCAGCTCCAGGTCGCTCTTGCTGTCTCTTACCCCCAGCACCAGGTCGCTCTTGCTGTCTCTCACCCCCAGCACCAGGTCGCTCTTGCTGTCTCTTACCCCCAGCACCAGGTCGCTCTTGCTGTCTCTCACCCCCAGCACCAGGTCGCTCTTGCTGTCTCTCACCTCCAGCACCAGGTCGCTCTTGCTGTCTCTTTCCCCCAGCACCAGGTCGCTCTTGCTATCTCTTTCCCCCAGCACCAGGTCGCTCTTGCTATCTCTGTCCCCCAGCACCAGGTCGCTCTTGCTGTCTCTCACCCCCAGCTCCAGGTTGCTCTTGCTGTCTCTAACCCCCAGCACCAGGTCACTCTTGCTGTCTCTTACCCCCAACACCAGGTCGCTCTTGCTGTCTCTTACCCCCAGCACCAGGTAAATCTTGCTGTCTCTTTCCCCCAGCACCAGGTTGCTCTTGCTGTCCCTTACCCCCAGCACCAGGTCGCTCTTGCTGTCCCTTACCCCCAGCACCAGGTCGCTCTTGCTGTCCTTACCCCCAGCACCAGGTCGCTCTTGCTGTCTCTTACCCCCAGCACCAGGTCGCTCTTGCTGTCTCTTACCCCCATCACCAGGTCGCTTTTGTTGAGCACGGACTGGAAATCCTCATTTTTCTCATCGTTCCAGAGGCTCATGTACGTGTTTATCTCCTGGGGAATGGTGGGATCGGGGCTTCCGTCACATCGCATGTATCGATCCCACTGGGAATGAAGCAAACGGGTCAGATCTAGGGGCGTCGTGTGGAAAAGATGCGTCTTATCAGGGCCACAGATCTTCAGAAAACGCACAGTGAAGCGTAAAGCAGCGCGTGGGATAACGCTGAGCTTTGTGAAGTTTGTACAGATATGGCGGATCCGCCATAAACACCTACAACACGAGCAAGTTACACTGACATGATGAGACAAGGAATGTTACAATGAAGTGCTGTGATGCACGTTTTAGTTCGAGAGAAAGACTAATTAGGAATGAAGGAGGTTTAAGGATTATCCCTGTATTGCACAAGAGTGAAAGGGGGAGTTTCCTTTGTCTATGGGATCAGGCTTTGTTTTATGAGCTGAAGCATGGCTCTTTGTGATTGGGTACAATGGGAAGATAAACAATGGAAAAGGAGGGGGAAGGGAGGATACAAGAGGCTGGGCGGGGGGCATTTTGGGATTGCAGTAATTTTTCTTTTACTAAGAACTTCAGAGACAGGGCGGCGGCGAGCTCCATTTTGCCATCACCATCATCGTATGAAAACCAATGACTGGATAAGTATTACTTGCAGTATCTGTTATGCATACTCTATTATCATAACTCTGCTATATATATATTCCTAGTTCCATTATTTATTGGAAGGATAGGTGTGGGTTTCCCATTGTACGGATCTGTAGGTTTATTTAGTGGATGCTTATTTATATTTGTTTCAATTTGCAATACTGTATTCCTTGTTCATTTGGTGTCCAGCTGCGTGATAGTAATTTCTAATGGGTTACTGTTCTGGGATAACTCTGCCAGAATTCAGTGATTTGTTGTTTTGTATGTTATTAGGGGCATTAGGATTTCCAGTAATTTTGCTTTGGCTGTCTGTGGACTGCTGTGCCTTATTAGTTTAGGTGCTCAGTATAGCGCATGACTGACTGTCCAATTTTAGTATCATCCATGGCTGCAGCCAAAATCATAACAAGCAACCCATATAAACACCGTAAACAAACACAGGGCCTCCCTATACAAGCATGTGCCCTCACCATACACACAGTAGGAACTCAGTATACATAGTGAAATCACACGTAGAACCTCGGTACAACACACAAAGTCACGCTAATGATGTAGCTATTAAACACCCTGAAATCACGAAATTCCTCTCTATAACACACTGAAATCACTAATGTAGTATAACACTAAGAAATAAATAAAAATAAATAAATAATAAATATATATATATATATAATAAACATAAAAGTAAAATAAAAAACTTGCTATAACATGCCGTAATCACACAATAGAAACACACAGAAACCTAGCCATAGCACACGGAGACCCCACAAGGACCTAGCCATAGCACACGGAGACAACACAAAGGGAATGTAATCACACATAGGAACTTGATATAACAGACTGAATCACTGGACATTAGTCACTATAACTCTATAGTGTGCCGAATGAGAAAAGCACTATACGTGCATTGCTGAGTAACACCTTTAGTGGATTCTCAAGCAGCTTCACATGCTGGCCTTTTATGTGGGTTATGATTTACAGGGTTATTCAAAGAGCTGTGTGTTTTAAATAATGTTGGAGTAACCCCAAGGGCTAAGCAATAAGTTGGTGAACAAATTAATTTGTATACTGTATTTAAGTTCACTATTCTAATTGTTGCAATTTTAAAGTGACACAGCAGCAATGTACAATCTTTTGTTTTGAGCACTTGCTACAGTTGAGTAAATAATTATTTAGAACGGTAACTTTGTCTTTATTGAGGGAGAGGAGAGACTTCTTTCAGGAATAGAGGAAACATGAGCAGTAACTCACTCATATTTCACACTTGTACCATCATCATAATAAAGCCTGCGAGTGGATAAGTATTAAGTGTATTTATTCGGGGAATTTTAAGCTATGTTGATAATATACTATATGCGTGTGTGTGTGTATTCTATTGGGTTAAATACGCGCTAATTTATCCGTTCTAGTGATTTGCATTGTTAGCTAGAATATGCTCTTTGATATTTGCTTCACTTTGTAATACTTAATCAAACCTTATTATTTGTATAGTCTGTATGATCTTATAAACATAGGTAGTCAGTGACCACATGGCTGGCAGCCATCTTAAACCTCAAAAAGTCACATGGTCTGCTGCCAATGAGGAAGTGCTGCAGCAGTAACTGTACAATCTGTTTAAGCTTACATTTGCGCAACTAAATTAATCCAGATGGTTTCTGCCAGAGTTATGAATATATAACAATTACTAACCAAATACACATCTAAATGTGTCTGTTATAATTTCTGAAGAGGCTTATCAACTAAACAGTGATTCTGTATGTTAGCAAATGCTGTGTCATTAGGTTAGCTTGGTTGGTTTAACTTCGGGTCTATATAGATTAATATACTAAGCAAGAATCAGTTTCATTGTGGACGGAGGTTAAAGACTTTCACATGTGCAGCTTGGTTTTATTGATAAGGGATTCCAGGGCTGAGGACTCATAAAATGGAGGACAATGCAGCCACTTATGTACAGAACATCTTTGCTCTTTCTCAACTCAAAATGGAGACGGCGTTATTTACATTTCGCAAGGGGACACACACATACAGAGGGGGAAGGTGCACAAACAATGGAGTAACTCTCAGATGCGAACAATGCATCAGATAACAGTGAGCTGGTGACCTTAGTTGCTGGGGGGAGGGGAGGGGCTGATGGAAGCATGTGAAAACAAAAGGAATTCATTACTTACAGGGGGGTGTACACTATACAAAGACTGGATTGTAATACAGAGGTTACGCTATACAGAGGGAATACAATACTCTACATGATACACAGAGCAAGGGAATGTAAGGAAAATACATACAAATAAACATTGGGACGGCCGTTTCTTTGCAGAGGCAATAAGTAGGGAAGATGTTTCTGTTAGCTACCATTCATTCAATCAGGTGGTGATTTTGGTAAGGGTAGCTGGCGAGGGGACAGAGTTACCTATGCTTGATCTAGAGGCAGCCTTCAGGCCGTACCGCTGTGTCCAGGGGTTTTTCTTTTAATGGGGTGTAAATTCGATGGGTAATTTTACATCGACATCTGTTTACCCATTGGGGTGGGCAATATCCCGTGCTCCCTTTTTAAAGGCTTCCTACTTTTTTGCATTGCTTAGTGGAGAAGAGAGCGGGGAGGAGACGTATAGTACATTACTTGGACGATTTCATGGTAGCGGGTTCCAAAGGGACTGGAGAATGAGGTAGGATCGGGGGGGTAACAATATAAGTTTAGTTGATCGGGGAGAATTGTAGGTCGTTTGGGGGGAATGGCCAGACATTAAGATCAAATGGTCTAGTGTAATTTCTAATGGTGAGCAGGCAAATGGTCCAGGAGTGGATTCAATGGATGGGTGCAAAGCTTGGTGTTTCTGGAATTTTTTATTTTCCAATCGTCGGGGCAATACCACTGTGGGGGATAGAATTAAAAAAAAATATATATATATATATAATAACTAAATAAATATAAAATAAATAAATAAATTTAAAAAAAAAAAAACATCCCTCCCCCCCTTTTTTATTTTTGGGTCTGATATTCAAGGTGTGGTGCAAGTGCTGAATAACATGTCTGTATCATCACCGCAGGTTGTAGCCTATGTCAGGTATTTGGTGTTGATATGTTTGAAAAGCAATATTAATTTCACGGCGAATCACATACCGGGGGTAAGGAAGGTGGTGGCGGATACATTGTCCAGTTTCAGGTGGGATGTGTTCCGACATTTGGCACCGGGAGGGGGGAGGAGGGAAAAAATATAAAAAAAAATATATAAATAAATAAATAAATAAATAAATAAAATAAAAAAAAATAATAAAAATAAAAAATAAAATAAAAAAAATTCCAGGGTGAGCACTGCCCTCCATTTCTTTGCCAGATGGGGAGCAGTTAGAGGGCATCAATGATTTGGTGAGGAGATTGTTGTTGCAGAAGACATGGGCACCGTAGAGCAAGCAGTGAAAGGGTTGGATCGAGTTTTAAAGGGACCGAGGAGGTAGGGCAGAATGTTGTTTTCAAATAGCTACTGAAGTTCGGCGGTAAGTCAATAAAGGACAGCTTGGAACTATTTAGTGGTATTTCATACTTTGCTCGGTTAAAGGAAGAGGAGGACTGGGCTAAACAATTCGTGGTGAGGAAGATCTTGACAGCAGAGTACGAGTAGGAGATAAGATGGAGCTGATAACAATCTTTGTAGGGCAGCATTTGTTTTAGTTTTACAGCTGCCCTAAGGATTGAGGAAACAATTGCTCTAGGTGCCCATGGTGGGGAAGTATGCCCAGTGGTATGTATGAGGGGATACTTGGAGGCCACTCCTTCAAACGGTCGCATGTTCTGGGGGCACAAGGGTGGTACTAACTTGTCCAGGTATCAATTCAAAATGGTTCCGCAGCAGGCCACGGAGGGGCTTGGTGGAAAGAGGAGTTATGTTTGCCCCCATTCTTTCAGGATAGGAGCTGCTGGTACTGAGGCAGAATTGGGTTACCCAAAGGACCGAATTAAAAAGATGGGGAGATGGAAATGGGAAGTGTATAGGAGATATGTGAGGTCATTAAAGAAATGAAGGGAAAACTTATGGGGAACAATGGTTTTGTTTTAATAATAATAATTTGTTTCCTTGTTTCTTTTGGTTTCTTTTCAGTTCGGGTACACTGTGTGTGTGTGCATTACAGTTAATAGTTTACATTTTGGTTATTTGCAGGACGTGCAATGAGAGTGCGGATCCTGGGACACTCCTATGTGCACTGGATGGAGAGTCATGCTGCTGGCACCAAGAGAGGAGCAACCCCGGGGTGCAGCGTAATTGAAGTAGGGATTAGATGGATAGGGAAGCAAGGTAGGGGGTGGGGCAGTTATTGGGAATAGCAAAGACATCCAGGAGAAAGTGGGGTAAGCCAGATATTATGGTACTACATTTAGGGGACAGCTAGAGAAGAGATAGGTATTGTGAGTGGTGAAATAGCGGCCTGGCACGTGGGGATGCAATGGTAGGGGGAGGGTCTGCAGGGTACGGGGTGAGTGTGGTTTCGTACGGCCAAGCTCAGGTGCCTTCCTGGTTTGCAGATCCTCTCGGCCTGCTATTTGCGATATAAAGAGACCCCTGAGTAGACGCGTGGTCACGCTACTTAGCCACGTGGGGCCGCTATTTCTGGGCAATATGTGTGGTGCATTGCATTTGCCGATGATATCTGGCAATGGTTTTGGAGCACCCCGAAATAGGAGCAAGAAGTGAGGAGTTCATTGAAGGAGTGATAA
Source organism: Leptobrachium leishanense (assembly GCA_009667805.1). Lineage (NCBI taxonomy): Eukaryota > Metazoa > Chordata > Amphibia > Anura > Megophryidae > Leptobrachium > Leptobrachium leishanense. Next base: position 396,842,025 of record CM019065.1, on the reverse strand, counting down.
GGCTGGGAACACACTCTTCATTGAAGGCGCGATAAGGAGCCTTTTGTGGGGTAAGAGGAAAGGTCACGTTTTTTTTATTGGTGGCAGTAAAAAGAGGGTCCTCGTTTTTGGTGGCGGTGAAATAGGCAGCCTGGCACGTGGAGGGCGATAGTGGGGGGAGGATCTGCAGGGTACGGGGTGAGTTGTGGTTTCATACGGCCAGGCTCAGGTGCCATCCTGGTTTGCAGATCCTCTCGGCCTGCTATCTGCCATAAAATACACTGAGCAGACGTGTGGTCATCCTGCTTAGCCACGTGGGGCGCTATTTCTGGGCAATGCTTGTGGTGCATTGCAGTTGCCAGTGTTATCTGGCTGCCAGTGTTATCTGGTGTAGCGTATTTGGCATACGAGGATTGATAATAATAATTCTGCCTTAGAGGCAAAGAATTTGGCCTTAAGTAATAAAAGATGTGACCTTTTCTAAATGCCAATACTTTGTTGTGTTTTCATTTACGGAAAAGGGAGGGGGGGTCGGGGGCGGGTAGGGGGGGCCTGGGGGGGGTTAGTAGGTTTAAGAAGGTAACTTACATGGGAAAAAGTGTAAGAAGAGGATAGGGGTATAATTCTTATAGCTTACATTTGTGATGTGCCGGTGTGTTAGTGTTGTGAAGTAGTAGTGTTAGTGTTGTGACGTTGTGTCAGTGCTGTGTTAGTGTTATGTTGCTGTTAGTGTGACGCTGTGTTTGTGTTAGCACATTGTGTTTGTGTAGTGATGTAACAGTGTCACATGGTAATGAAGTTAACATGCGGTTCTGGACGGTGCGGAGCAGACGTGGGACCTTTGCTTTGATCCTAAGCTCTCTCTTCCATCGTTTCGCCTCTTCCAGCTTCTCCTCCAGCAGGGCTCCACGTTCCTGGATTTCCTCCTCCCGGTGCTCGATTTGCTGCAACGACACAGATTAGAACACAAACCGATTCACTGATTCACTGAGGACTAATCTGCATTTCCCAAACAGTGATGTGTGGGTCAGGGAGGCGTCTTACGGTGTGTTACTATGTGTTACTGTGTGTTACTGTGTGATACTGTGTGTTACAAGGTGTTACTACGTGTTACTGTGTGTTACGAGGTGTTACGTGTTACTGTGTGATAACTACGTGTTACTGTGTGTTACTGTGTGATACTGTGTGTTACAAGGTGTTACTACGTGTTACTGTGTGTTACTGTGTGATACGAGGTGTTACTACGTGTTACTACGTGTTACTGTGTGATACGAGGTGTTACTACGTGTTACTACGTGTTACTGTGTGATACGAGGTGTTACTACGTGTTACTGTGTGATAACTACGTGTTACTGTGTGTTACTGTGTGATACTGTGTGATACGAGGTGTTACTACGTGTTACTGTGTGATAACTACGTGTTACTGTGTGATAACTACGTGTTTCTGTGTGATAACTACGTGTTTCTGTGTGTTACGAGGTGTTACTACGTGTTACTGTGTGATAACTATCAGGGTTATCCAAAGAGATTCGAAAAGTCACCGCACATTCGGTGACTTTTCGTTCTCTTCAGTTCGGTTCCTTTTGCCGATCCCATTTCGGTGACCCTGCGGTGTATTCAGCAAGCACCACAGGGTCCCCGAATTGCAGGGAAAAGCTGCCGAAAACCTGACGAACACTAACCGAATGCACTCTGAAAACAAGCAAAAACATCTGGATTAACCTTTGAAGAAGCCGAACAGGAGCCGAACAGGAGCCGAACATGAGCCGAATCACACAGAGCCGAAGCAGCTGTGACGTAGAGGCGGCAGTGAATAAATTAGAAAAACCATTTGTATGAATCTGGGAAAAAGAAACGCTGTTTGCAAAGAAACTACTGAGCGAAAATGTCTGAAATTTTCACAGGAGGTCCAGGGAATGATAATAAAGAGGGCTGTTACAAAAAAAATAAGTAAAGTGAAAAAAAAAAAAAAAAAAAAATCGGACTTTTAAAAAAAAAAAAAAAAATATCAGAAAAATGCTTAAAGTATCCTAAAAAATCTATAAGTAAAGAGACTTTTTGCTGCAGAATTTTATAATGAACGGTTTATTAGATATTGAATTAAAACGGGAATATTTTTAACATTGAAGCCTATGGGATTCTCCTGAATAAACCTGTCGAATTAAACCACCGAATGGCAGGGCATTAGGGGAACCTTTCACTGCTGGTTTGTGTTCTCTGAATAGCCGAAGCAGTGCTTCTCTATGGGGATTTCACTGCCCTCGAACAGGCACCGAACAGGCACCGTATGTGCAGGCAATTCGCTAGGATTTGGCGAATTGCCTGCTCTCTGGATAGTCGAATGGCCAGGAAAGGTAACCGAACACTGATTTTCAGCATTCGGTTACCTTTCTCCAGCAATTCGGATCTCTTTGGATAACCCTGTATGTGTTACTGTGTGTTACTATGTGATACTACGTGTTACACTGTGTGATGTTACTGTGTGTTACTACATGTTACGAGGGGTTACTGTGTGATACTGTGTGTTACGAGGTGTTACTATCAGGGTTATCCAAAGAGATTCGAAAAGTCACCGCACGTTCGGTGACTTTTCGTTCTCTTCAATTCGGTTCCTTTTGCCGATTGCATTTCGGTGACCCTGCGGTGTATTCAGCAAACACCACAGGGTCCCCGAATTGCAGGGAAAAGCTGCCGCAAACCTGACGAAAACTAACCGAATGCACGCTGAAAACAAGCAAAAACATCTGGATTAACCTTCGAAAAAGCCGAACAGGAGCCGAACAGGACCGAACAGGAGCCGAATCACACAGAGCCGAAGCAGCTGTGACGTAGAGGAGGCAGTGAATAAATTAGAAAAACCATTTGTATGAATCTGGGAAAATGAAACGCTGTTTGCAAAGAAACTACTGAGCGAAAATGTCTGAAATTTTCACAGGAGGTCCAGGAATGATAATAAGAGGGCTGTTACAAAAAAAATAAGTAAACTGAAAAAAAAAAAAAAAAAAAATCGGACTTTTAAAAAAAATTAAAAAAATTAAGAAAAATGCTTAAAGTATCCTAAAAAATCTATAAATAAAGAGACTTTTTGCTGCAGAATTTTATAATGAACGGTTTATTAGATATTGGATTAAAACGGGAATATTTTTAACATTGAAGCCTATGGGATTCTCCTGAATAAATTTGCCGAATTAAACCACCGAATGGCAGGGCATTAGGGGAACCTTTCACTGCTGGTTTGTGTTCTCTGAATAGCCGAAGCAGTGCTTTTTCATGGGGATTTCACTGCCCTCGAACAGGCACCGAACAGGCACCGTATGTGCAGGCAATTCGCCAGGATTTGGCGAATTGCCTACTCTCTGGATAGCCGAATGGTCAGGAAAGGTAACCGAACACTGATTTTCAGCGTTCGGTTACCTTTCTCAAGCAATTCGGATCTCTTTGGATAACCCTGTATGTGATACGGTGTGTTACGAGGTGTTACTACGTGATACTGTGTGATACTACGTATTACTGTGTGATACTACGTGTTACTGTGTGATACTACGTGTTACGGTGTGATACTGTGTTACTACTTGTTACAGTGTCACACAGTAACACATGGTATTACAGTATCACACAGTAACACATAGTAACACGTAGTATCAGACAGTAACACATAGTAACACAGTAACACATAGTAACACAGTTACACATAGTAACACAGTAGTAGTGTTACTATGTGTTACTGTGTGATAATACGTGTTATTGTGTGATACTGTGTGTTACGAGGTGTTACTGTGTGATAACTACGTGTTACGGTGTGATACTACATGTTACGTGTTACTGTATTACAGTATCACACAGTAACATGTAGTATCACACAGTAACACATAGTAACAGTAGTAGTGTTACTTTGTGATAATACGTGTTACTGTGATGTTACTTTTAACCCTTTGCCCCTCTAATCTAACACTATGCCATCTAATCTAACACTGTTCCCTCTAATCTAACACTGTGCCCTCTAGTTTTGCTACTTTGTTTCCTTTTAAATATACTCCCTTCCTCTACCTTGTGGATTCCCTTTACGTATTTAAATGTTTCTATCATATCTCCTCTGTCTCGTCTTTTTTCCAAGCTGTACATGTTAAGATCATTAAGCCTTTCCTGGTAACTTTTCTCCTTCAAGCCGTACACCATTTTAGTAGCCCTTCTCTGAACTCTCTCTAAGATGTCTATATCCTTCTGGAGATACGGTCTCCAGTACTGCACACAGTACTCCAAGTGAGGTCTCACCAGTGCTCTGTACAGTGGCATGAGCACTTCCCTTTTCCTACTGCTAATACCTCTCCCTACACAAGCGAGCATTCTGCCAGCATCTCCAAGCATTCTGCCAGCATTTCCTGCTGCTCTGTTACATTATCTACTTAACCCCTAAATCCCAACCCTCAGATGTATCAAATATTCTATATTCAGCCCTTGGGTTTTTACATCCCAGGTGCATTATCTTGCACTTATCCACATTAAAACTCAATTGTCACAGCTCCGACCATTTTTTTAGTTTACCTAAATCATTTGTCATTTGGCTGATCCCTCCAGGAACGTCAACCCTGTTGCAAATCTTTGTGTCATCAGCAAAAAGACATACTTTACCATTAATACCTTCTGCAATATCACTAATAAAAATATTAAAGAGAATGGGTCCAAGTACTGACCCCTGAGGTACCCCACTGGTAACAAGACCTTGCGCCGAATAAACTACATTTACCACAACCCTCTGCTGTCTGTCACTCAGCCACTGCCTAATCCATTCAATAATACTGGAATCCACCTCACACTTTATAATCCCGTACCTTCCACACCTTACCCCTTTACACTCTATAATGAACACCTCCGCAAAACCCATACACCTCACATCCTGTACCTTCCACACCTCACCCCTTTACACTCTATAATGAACACCTCCGCAAAACCCATACACCTCACCCCTTTACACTCTATAATGAACGCCTCTGCCAGACTCCTCCACCTCACATCCTGTACCTCTCACACCTCACCCCTCTACAGTCTGTAATAACACTCTGAACAGTATCCGTGAAACAGTGTCTCCCATCCTGGAAATAAAGGATGTGGAGATAACCTTGGCCTGTGGATCTCTGCCTGAAGCCTCACCTTGGCCTCCAGTCGTTCTCTTTCCTCTTTTTCCAGACATTCCTTTTCCCACTGTTCGGCCTCCAAGCGCTCAGCCAGCAGTCGAGCTTCTTCTGTAACAGAATATTCCGGGAAAGACGCTAAGTGCATGTATAGCAATGAGACATGAGCTACGTCACATGACCGGGATCAGGAGACTGGTACATGTTGGATGTCCAGGACAACCTGGCACCTATACACAGAGTACGTTATACACAGAGTGAGGGGTCTGTATACACCGACTGCGTTATACACAGAGTGAGGGGTCTGTATACACCGAGTGCGTTACACACAGAGTGAGGGGTCTGTATACACCGAGTGCCTTATATAATAGAGTGATGGGTTTGTATACAATGAGTGTGCACTATACATTGTGACAGGTCTGTGTACGCTATATACAGAGCCACCGTCATTGAGAGAGGGTCGCACCTTCCTCCTGTTGCCGCCGCTCCTCCTCCTCTCTCTGGAGCCGGAGTTTTTCGGCTTTGCCGGGTTTCCCTTTCCTCCTCGACGCGGCAGACGTTGCTTTTGATGACTTTAAAGTCAGAAAGAAAGAAAAAGATATTAATATCCCATAGGCAGATTGATCAAATCCCGTTGGAGTGATCTGCGCTCCTTCCCAGCGCCAGTTTATTTGGTGTAATCAGTATCAACCCCTTAATTCCCGCATGGTGGTGTTTGCCATCATATAGTGTGGTGCTTTAATGCCCAGCGACAGCATTGACCGTCAAGCATTGAGATTTTCTGAGCTGCAGGACGCTGGGGAATCGCGTTTTCACTGCTGCTGAATGTAACAGAACTCTGTGCCCGAACAGGGTCACATCTGTCAAATGCCGCTTCCTCGCTGGACACCCAGTTTCCCCTCGTGACTCTCACACCTTTCTCTAGTACCTTAGCCGCAGCTTAAGGCCCGGTGCATGTAGCGAGCCTGGCTAGCACCCCCAGAAATATGCCGAACTGTAGACCTGGAGCCTTTCCTTGGCACAGCGGGCAGAAGATTCCTGGTACCCCAAAACTTGAGTCGTGACTTCAAGCTTGGTCAGAATAGAACCGACTGTTTATTACACAGGCACAAAGATACACAGTTAAGAACAATCCCCTTCAAGCTTACACCCAACAGATAACATCACAGATACAGTCACCCACCAACACCATTTGCATACAATCAAGCAGATAACTGCACAGGACCTTCAAACAATGGACAATGGGATTTCCTAGGAGAAGGGGGAGGGAGAAAGAAGAAGGGTACACAAAAGGAATTTCTTAAAGAGAACGTACACAATAGAGAGAGCAGATACTAATACAGAGATCTACACTATACAGGGAAGGGTTAGATAATTGAGGTCAAATATACAAAGAAAAAAACACTGAATCACTTAGGATCTCCCCTCTGCGGGCTCCCGGTAACCCGTAAACAGTACACAATATGAAAAGAGTAGAGGGTAGTCATACAACAATGGACATGCTCCTTGACTAAAAATCCAATACTGCTAGAATGAATCATAGACGTCTGGTAATACTGGAAACCTTCCTCCTGAACAGCCCAGCAGATGATCCAGACAGAAATTGCCACAGTATTTCCAAAGTATATCTGCTTGCTCTCCTAAAGCTCTGCTGCTTCCTTCCCACAGCTCACAACACGGAGGCACCACCTCTCCAGACTCTGCATCTAGGCCCAGTACAGGGGCAGTGCAGAGTCTGGAGAGGTGGTGCCTCCGTGTTGTGAGCTGTGGGAAGGAAGCGGCAGAGCTTTAGGAGAGCAAGCAGATATACTTTGTGGAAATATTGTGGCAATTTCTGTCTGGATCATCTGCTGGGCTGTTCAGGAGGAAGGTTTCCAGTATTACCAGACGTCTATGATTCATTCTAGCAGTATTGGATTTTTAATCAAGGAGCATGTCCATTGTTGTATGACTACCCTCTACTCTTTTCATATTAGATAATTGAGGGAATGTACGCAAAATACACAACAAGAGACTATACAATAAATACACAAGGGAATAACACACAGACATCAGAAATCTTTAGTTAACTGGCAGATATATAAAACCGTGAAAACCAAATATATTTAAAAAGGTCCACCAGTTCCCTAATAGTCTCTTTCACGGGCCATAGTCTCTGGGCAGGAGGCCAGCGCACAGCTCCCTACAAGTCGCACAGTGACACTGTTCTGTCACACTGAATGACTGACAAGCTCGGCCGATCAGAAAAAAACAATTGTGGCGTTACTGGGCAGGAGATCGCCGTGACAGACCGAAAATGTGAAATTTCAGCATGTAAAGCGTAATAACACCCTCTAGTGATGTATGATGCATTAAAGTCACTAAATGACAGATATTCAGGAGGTGCGAGGAATCCCAGCGTCCAGCACAAACCTCTGTCTGTCACACGTGGGACGTCCAGGAAAACCTCTGCATCACTTCACTGAGCGAGAAGAAATTACGATGTTCAAAAAACAGGGAGAAAAGTGTTTAACTTGTACCATTTGTCTTTAGTCATGTTTCATGATGAGATTCATACACTGATCAGAACTATATATACAGGGTGTCCATAAAGTCTCTACATATATATATATATATATACACACACACACACAGGCTGTCCATAAAGTCTCTACATATATATATATATATATATATATTACACACACACAGGCTGTCCATAAAGTCTCATACATATATATATATATATACACACACACACAGGGTGTCCATAAAGTCTCTTTACAATTTCAGAAATGTCTTCCAAAGGCAAATGAAAAGACAGATAAGTGAAAATTATTACAAAATGAGATGTATATATATATTGAAGATTTTTTTTTTGCCTCATTTAATACACCTCTACGTATATGGGCGCCATTAGTTGCTGGAAGCACATCAAGACGGTGCTGGATTTCTTGCCATATTGGCTGTAGCTTCCCCTCATCAATGGTGGCATCAGGGATCCTCTGCTTTAGAGTAGGGACGTCCCTGTGTTCCAGACACCATATCTTTAAAATAACCCCATAAAAAGAAGTGGAGGGGGGTGATATCTGGTGAACGAGGTGGCCAGGGAATTGGGTCACCCCTTCCAATCCACCGCACTGGAAATGTTTAATTTAGGAACCCACCAACATGCCGTCCCCAATGAGGTGCTGCAGCATCTTGCTGGAAAGTGATGGCTGGTTGAAGGTCATGTAGTTGTGGTGCCGCGTATTCAGTCAAAAGGTCAAGGTAAACGTCTCGCCGAAGAAAAACTACTTCCTTCGATGGGGTTATGTTAAAGATATGGGGTTAATCCGCGGTTGGGCGCTGCTTACATCAATGTGATACTCTGTGTCGCATTTACTAAGTATTGGCTCAGTGTACACGGATGGGGTCACTTACATCACAGTGAATTGTTTGTGATGTGTGCTGTAGTGGGTCTTTTCTGGCACTGTTACGACGTGTATTTCAATGAAGAGAGAAATGTTCCTTGTAAATCTCAGTTAAAAAAAAAACGTTTTGTATAGAGCAGATATACAGTTGTATATGTTTAATGTGTTGCTGCCACCTTGTGGCTATAGCCAGTATTAAATGTACTGATAAATGTATAAAAAACAGATCTCTGATGCTTCTTTCTTTTCCAATTCAGCAGGTCTTTACCTCATAAGGCATAAGGCTATCCTAAATAGAAGATAAATCCAGGTAAAGTAATTGTAATTGGGCGACTAGATGGGCCGAAAGCTTCTTATCTGCCGACATTTTCTATGTTTCTCTTGGATTAAGCAAAGGAAACATACATAGTGCACACTGTGGTAAAAAATCATTGGGTCCATAGAGGTGACCGGTGTCCCTTCTTTACCGCCTCCTGTGTCCTCGATTACTGCAGGGGTCAGTCTGTAACCTCCGGGTCCTTCTGGTTTGTGTATCAAGAAAGGGGGGGGTGGCTGCTGGGTCTCCGCTCCGCAGTAACGACAGGATGCGGGGGTTGTGAAGGTAAAAAGGGGTTTATTGATAAACAATACAAATAAAACAGGTATAGGGGTATCCAGAACGCGTTTCGCCTCACTGGCCTCTTCTGCTGGATAATCCTTGTGTTTCTGATGTCCATCTTTTATACCCTGTTCGGTAGTTTCATCATCCGATTGGTCCTGGTTAGTTTTGCTTTTGATTTTCGCGCGAGCCTAGTGCGCATGTGCATATGGCTCCAAGTGATTGGACAGGTCACATGATGATTTCGGACCTATTTGCATGTCCCTTCATGTTCTATCGGGAGATCGTGTATTTTGCCAAAATCTCCGGTGTGTGATATGGTGTAATCGTGTATTTACTGTATAGAGACAGGGATTTTCTTCTTAGAGGGGACCAGTAGCGGAAGTACCAGGGTCGCAGTTGCGACCGGGCCCTGGCATTCCGCCACTGGAGGGGGGCCCGGCGCCGCCCACCAGATTCCGGCAATCAGCGCCGGAATCTGGGAGCCGCGTGCTGGCCGTCCCTCTCCCTGCGAGCGGCCACTGACATGCAGCTTGGCCGCTCATGTGGGATAGGAACCACCTGACCAGCGCACGAGATCCTCTCGCGAGACCTCTGCGCTGATCAGGTGGTTTCCGGCAAGCGGCCAAGACGCATGTTTCCAGCGGCCGCTCGCCAAGGAGAAGAACAACGCCGGCGGAGCCTGTCCTGGGGCCAGCAGAGGTAAGAGCTGGGGGCCCTTATACCCATGAGCTGGGGGGCCCTTATGCCCATGAGCTGGGGGGCATACCCATGTGAGAGCTGGGGGTGCATATCCATGAGCTGGGGGGCATACCCATGTGAGAGCTGGGGGGCATATCCATGAGCTGGGGGGCATACCCATGTGAGAGCTGGGGGGCATATCCATGAGCTGGGGGGCATAACCATGTGTGAGCTGGGGGGCATAACCATGTGTGAGCTGGGCGGGCATACCCATGTGTGAGCTGGGGGGGCAAATCCATAATCTGGGGGGCAATATCCATGTGTGAGCTGGGGCATATCCATGAGCTGGGGCAAATCCATGTGTGAGCTGGGGCAATATCCATGAGCTGGGGCAGTATGAATATATATATATATATATATATATATATATATATATCGGGGGGATATACATGTGAGCTGGGGGCATTTTTATATGGTCTGTTCTTATTGGAAAGCGTCACATGACATTAAAGAAAAGTATCGGTACTTGGTATCGGTGAGTACTTTTAAAAAGTATCGGTACTCGTACTCGGTCTTAAAAAAGTGGTATCGGTGCATCCCTAGGCAATACTATCTTTGTTTTATTTTGCAGTGAAAAATAAGTAAAAATACATAGATTTTTTTTGGGGGGGGGGCCTTCGTGGATTCTTGCACCGGGCCCTCAGGTTTCTAGTTACGCCACTGGAGTGGACAGTCTGGGTGAATCTTTTGTTAAGGGATAATATATATGGTCTCGATCTTTGTTCATCAATCTTGGTGATAGTGCAAGGAAAATCTTGTCCATGAAGGTGTATAAAGCGGGACGGTGAATTTTTATTCTATCCCTGATGAGTAGGACTGTGGACCTCCCATCTTTGAATCTACTGAGGGACTGTGGACAAATTAAATCTTCTTTGGGATGTCGATCGTCTTACATATGGATGTTCTATTTGTGCCGGTGTTGGTTATAGAGGCATTAAATGTAAACCACACTTCATAATAATGTGTCCTCCACCTTCCTTAGCAGCTCCCCCTCCTCCGAATTCCGTCCACTTTGCCCGCAATATAGAACAACCTAAAGATATTAAGTCCACTTAACGAATCCAGACCCATCCCTCGAAGGATAAGCAATTAATAATAGAGTCGGCTACTGAACCGAACATGGGCATCATAGAATTCCCGGAATGTAAATGTATTCTCATAAGAATTAAATCCAATTGATAATAAATATTTATCATGCTCCATCGCAAATGAATTTATGAGGATACCACAGATTCTCTTAGAATGAATATAAGACCCCAATATTACATTTAATGCCTCTAAAACCAACACCGGCACAAATAGAACATCCATATGTAAGACGATCGATATCCCAAAGAAGATTTAATTTGTCCACAGTCCCTCAGTAGATTCAAACATGGGAGGTCCACAGTCCTACTCATCAGGAAAAGAATAAAAATTCACCATCCCGCTTTATACACCTTCAAATGAACTAATGGACAAGATTTTCCTTGCACTATTCCGGAGGCAGAAATCACACCTATCACCAAGATTGATGAACAAAGATCGAGACCATATGTCCCTTAACAAAAGATTCACCCAGACTGTCCCCTCTAAGAAGAAAATCCCTGTCTCTATCACTGGTGTATTTTGGCCTAGGCCAACAAGGCCTAGGCCTAGGGCGGCACTCTCCAGGGGGCGGCGGCCCGCCGGGTGGCCCCACCCCTAAAAAAAATAAAAATATTTTTTTACTTTTGCAAACTATTTTACCAGGAAGGAAACATTGAGATGTCACTAATTTTCAAGTATGTCCATGGAGTCGGCCGCTGAATGCTGCAACCGCAAACCCATGGCCTGCTGTTTTCAAAAGAACTAATGAATGAAAATGTCTGGAATTTACATATAAGATCCTATGATTGATAATAAAAAGTTCTGTTACAGAAAAAGAAGAACCGATATTAAAAAAAAGGGGGGGGATTTTGCCAAAAAAATTCTGAAAAATTACTAAATGGTACTAAAAAAAAAATAAAAAAAAATAAAGACTTTTTACTGCAGATTAAAATAATAAGTGGTTTATTAGATATTGCATAAAAAGGGGAATATTTTTAACATTGAAACCTATGGGGTTCGCCTGAATACCTGAACCTGCTGATTGAAACCACCGAACATCAGGGCATTTCACTGACATTTCTCTGCTGTTTGGTGTTCTCTGAATAGATTAACTATTACTTCTCTATGGGGATTTGCACTGCCTTCAAACAGCACCGTACTTGCTGGCAGTTCGCCAAACTTGTGTGTGAGCATATCACCAGAGCAGTGGTGTACTTAGAGGAGTGGCGGAGGGCGGGCCGCCCCAGGTACCAGTGATTATTGGGGTGTCATTAGGGGGTACTAGGAGGTGCCACTGTCACTGTGTGTCAGCTTTGAGCTGTGTTCTCAAACAACAAGCAGCGGAGCAGGGCGTTTGCATACGGAATAAAATCGAATAGAATAAAAATCCCCCTCTCCTCCCTCCATAGCTCCTCCCCTGCCCCGCAGCAGCTCTAGGAGGGGGATGTGATTTGTGTCCAGAGAGAGAAGATGACAGTAAATGGCAGGTAAAGGGAGGGGGGTATCAGCAGAATATGAAGCCCTGTCTGCTTACTGCTGTTTAAAGTGGACCTTTCCTTAACCAGCACTGCAGTGATAGAAATTTGTCATTGAGCTGCCTGGCTCCTGGGGAGGCTGCGTGCGTGCAGGTCACACTCGGTCCGGCCAGTCAGGTGGTACTGAGTCTCAGTACCACCTGACTGGCTGAACCACGTGACACGCACGCAGCTGCCCACCCTTTCGTTAACATGGACTGTCACTCTATTCTGGACTGAACACCCACCAGGAGGGGAATCAAAGCCACGGTGCACCCTCTGGCAGTGGCACCCCACTGCTGACAAGATGGCTCCACGCACAGGCACAGCCGCGATCCTAATGTGGCCTGGAGGGACCTCCTGCTGAGTCTGTACACAGTCTCTGCTGACTCTGCACACAGCCCTACCGCGGACGGAGGCCGGTAAATGTAGAATAAATAATTGCTGTCTGCTCATATACACTCGGTTTGCTGGGAGTTTTATTGCAGTGGATTCTGATGCACTCATACACACCACACATTGCATTGCTGGGATTTTTATTGCTGTGGATTCTGATACACTGACACACACCACACATTGCATTGCTGGGAGTTTTATTGCTGTGGATTCTGATATGCTGACCCGCACATTGCATTGCTGGAATTTTTATTGCTGTGGATTCTGATACGCTGACACACACCAAACATTGCATTGCAGGGAGTTTTATTGCTGTGGATTCTGTGATACACACTGCATAGTACTGTGAGTTTTATTGCCTTGGAGCTCTGGGATACACTCATAGACACTGCACATTACTGTGAGTTTTAGGCTAGGGTCAAACAAAAGCATTTTTACACGCGAACGTAAAAAAGTGCGTCCGAACGCATTGACGTATTTTTTCACGGAATAGGCGAAAACGGTCATACGATGCGCGATTTCGTGCGTGATGTTTTACGGATCCAAACCAGGAAACTTTTTGCGTCTGGACGTTATGTTGGCCGGACACGAGCAGGGTCTGACGTCTCCAAATCACACACACACACACACACACACACACCGCTATGCCGCTGCAGCGCACTCTGTACGTCCGTACTAGCGGTTCTGCGTTCTCGAAAAAATGCGTTCATTTTCCACTTGCGTTGCGCGGCCGGACTTTCGTGCGACCGTACTTCGTATATTGTCGGTCATTGCCCGTCATTTGCTACTAGTGCGGCCGTCCTTATGTGCACCAGAACGCAAGTTAAAAGTGCGCTGGTCTGACCCCAGCCTTATTGATGTGCAGTTCTGTGATATGCTCATACACAGTGCACGTTTCTGTGGATTTTATTGTTCAACCAATTAGAGCAGCTGTGATCCAGTATACTTAACATGCGTGGCTGTGCTTTGTAAAAATGCTTGAATTTAAACATTTCATAATTTTATTTATCTCAATAGATACATTTGAAATGGTATACAAAATATACAAGTAGGCACTTGGTATCCACTTTTAATATAAAGAGAGGAAAAGACGGAGCTCTAAGAGGAAAGGGTGGAGCTTAAAGAGGAAGGGTGGGGATTAACCAGGAAGAGGTGTGGCCTTGACAGGAAGGGGTGCCTCAAATTTAAATTAGGGGGTGCATGAGTTTAGTCAGGCCTAGGGCAGCACAAAACCTAAATACACCACTGGTCTCTATACAGTAAATACACGATTACACCATATCACACACACACCGGAGATATTGCCAAAATACACGATTTCCCGAAAGAACATGAAGGAACATGCCAATAGGTCCGAAATTATCATGTGACCTGTCCAATCACTTGGAGCCATATGCACATGCGCACTAGGCTCGCGCGAAAATCAAAAGTGACACTAACCAGGACCAATCGGATGATGAAACTACCGAACAGGGTATAAAAGATGGACATCAGAAACACAAGGATTATCCAGCAGAAGAGGCCAGTGAGGCGAAACGCGTTCTGGATACCCCTATACCTGTTTTATTTGTATTGTTTATCAATAGACCCTTTTTTTACCTTCACAACCCCCGCATCCTGTCGTTACTGCGGAGCGGAGACCCAGCAGCCACCCCCCCTCTTTCTTGATACACAAACCAGAAGGACCCGGAGGTTACAGACTGACCCCTGCAGTAAACGAGGACACAGGAGGCGGTAAAGAAGGGATACCGGTCACCTCTATGGACCGGAAAAGCGAAAAAGATTGAGCCTGGTACAACATAGGCTCTAATCCACGTGAGTTTGAAATGTTTGTGACTATACACCCAATGATTTTTTACCACAGTGTACACTATGTATGTTTCCTTTGCTTAATCCAAGAGAAACATAGAAAATGTGCAATGATTTTTTGCACTATGTATGTTTCCTTTGCTTATTCCAAGAGGTAAAGACCTGCTGAATTGGAAAAGAAAGAAGCATCAGAGATCTGTTTTTTATACATTTATCAGTACATTTAATACTGGCTATAGCCACAAGGTGGCAGCAACACATTAAACATATACAACTGTATATCTGCTCTATACAAAACGTTTTTTTTTTAACTGAGATTTACAAGGAACATTTCTCTCTTCATTGAAATACACGTCGTAACAGTGCCAGAAAAGACCCACTACAGCACACATCACAAACAATTCACTGTGATGTAAGTGACCCCATCCGTGTACACTGAGCCAATACTTAGTAAATGCGACACAGAGTATCACATTGATGTAAGCAGCGCCCAACCGCGGATTAACCCCATTCCTTAAACCTGATATCAAGCAATAACAAAGAATTGCATCTTCACCCCAGGTAGGCAGCAGCATACACCCTACACACGCTGTATCACAAAACAGGCGCCATTCAAGGGTAAACCCCCCCCCCCGTCTTTCCTTATGTTAAAGATATGGTGTATGGAACAAAGGAACAAGGGGACATCACTAATCTAAAGCAGAGGATCACTGATGCCATTGCCGCCATTGATGAGGGTATGCTACAGCCAACATGGCAAGAAATCCAGCACCGTCTTGATGTGCTTCGTGCAACTAATGGTGCCCATATAGAGGTGCATTAAATGAGGCAAAAAAAAATTAAATGTATACGTCTCATTTTGTAATAATTTTCACTTATCTGTCTTTTCATTTGCCATTGGAATAATTTTATGAAATTGTAAAGAGACTTTATGGACACCCTGTATATTATGTGCAGGAGGAAGAGGGACTAAACCAAAAAGGGGAAATCACAGGAGAACCCGTGCAGAGCAAAATGGCAAAACGTTAACGCAAACTAAAAAGCCTCGGTCCTTTAGGGGATAAGGTGTTTATTCCCCCCGGGTGTTCTGTTTCTCGCTGTATAACACCCTCCCTTTAGTAGCACTTATCATGGACTGGTCCCGGGGTTACAGAAAGCTCTGATAAGGACAGATAGGGGTGAATATTTAACCTTCTGTTGGGATAAAGGCTTGATACGGTCTATCCTCAGGGATCGGCACGTTTCGCAGCATCTGGTATATGAGGTGTGGCAGATTAGATCTGTATATCTATCGTGATAAGTAAATAAGTATCTAACTGTGTCTATATATCTATATACCTGTACATACATATCTCTTCTACATATGAATATGCCTATCTGGGAAGTGCCCAGTTTCCACAGCTGCCTTGAGTAGGTGCTAAAAGGTAATTAGAATGATTATCTGTTCTTCCCCTGGGAGGGATATAATGGTCTGCTGCGAAGTGGAATTTCTTTGATCAAGGATCAGGGTGGAAATCACCCATTTTGTGAAAGGGAAGGTGCTGTGTCCTCTATTCACACCTTGGTGTCCTTGCTGAAGACGGCTCGGCACCAAGCTGCAAGGGGCCATGCCTTTCAAAGAAGTAATCACATCCTTTGATCACTAGAGGGGGTCTTCGGAGATGATGGATATCTTTGGGCAATTAGAATTAACGAAGAAGCGCCCTGAGCTTGCCCAGGAAAGGGGAATGCTGGGACATGTAGTGCAGGGGGCTGTACCATTTATGTTTTTTTTTTCATGACCAGTAAACTCTATATATTCTGGAGCATGCCATGTGGCTGCTGCGGGTCAAAGGGGGTTCACTCTACGTGATGATCTGTCCATGCTTCAATCTCCAGCCCCCGGAGTCACAACGGTCTGATTAGCTTATTGACGTGTAAGTAAGGCTCTGTGTTTGCTCATTTTATTTTCTTGCTGTTTGTGTGTAATTGATTTATCATACACTGAGATAATTTTTGTTATCATAATAAATACAACTTATTAAATTCTGCTTCTGACTGATTCGATCCACGTTAACTGGAAGGACTAGATTATTGCCTTTGTTTTAAGCTCGAGTATCTATTTAGATTGTGAAAGTTGCAGTCGCTGGGACGGTTGGGTAAGCGCGTGGGGATTGTTGTCCTCGTAGTCATTATTTGGGTCTAGGATAGATAGTGAATTGCTTAACCCTGTGTCTTCCGCTGCGGCGCGCATAGTGTTCATGAGAACTGGTGGCAGCATAACGAATAGAGTAAGAAAGTGGGTGTAAGGAGGATTGTGGGAAACGTAGTCGCTACCCCAGGTCGAGAGAAGACAGGTACGGCATTGCAATTCTGGGACCACTTCATCACGCTCTACATGCCTGTTGCGAGCGGAGATGTTGCCGGAACGGTTGGGTAAGCGCGTGGGGGATCGTTGTCCGTGTAGTCATTATCTGGGTCTAGGATAGACAGATAGTGAGTTGCTTAACCCTGCGTCTGTCGCTGCGGCGCGCGTAGTTGTCGTGACATGAGGCTCACAGCTCAGCCCGTCCCAGGCTCAGCATTTGCTTTGATACCAAAATTTAGTAAAATGTCAATGAAGAATGTTTCACCATTTAACACCGAATCCGACCCAAATGGTCGCGAATAAACCGCAGCACCCACGTAGTCAGGATTGATGGGCTTTGTAGTTTGGTAAAGTGATGTCATCATGCACTTATTTTTCCATTACGAGTCAGTAGATAATAATGCGATTTTCTGGATTTCGGTTCCGTTTCCGCTCTGGCACCTTCATGGTTTATAAACGAATCCTGACCCTGATATTGTCACGATGTCACACTGAAACACCTGCAACCCCTATAACCGCTGGCGCCGTCCATCCAAAGCCGTGTATGTAGCACAGGGGTCTCCCATCTGCCTCATCAGACCCAGTGGAAGAAATGGTTTAATATTCAGATCCCAGACACAGTATAAAAAAATAAAGGGGAGACACGCGGCCACGGACACAGCGCGGGAAGGACGGCCTCCGCAGCACATTACGGGTTAATAAGCATAATTACCCACCTGCCGCTTTACACGTTTCTTAGATTTCTGGAAGGAAAGAAAAGATTGAGAGAAAGAAGGACGACAAAAAGAGGGCACACCTAGATATACAAAGATCATCAAGAACACAAAAAAACTGAGGGTTTATCCATTATACAAAGATAATCAACAACACAAAATGCACAGGAAACGCACGGTGGGGAGGATCACTTACATTCACAAACACAGATCACAGACAGACAGATACAGGTAGATACACAGACAGTTACAAGTGGATACACAGATATAGACAGTCACAGACAGATAAAGTCGGACACACAGTTACAGGTAGATACACAGACATAAGGGGTTATTCAGCACGTTCGGTGACCTTTCGTTCCCCGCACTTCGGGGCGATTCGGCAAGTCTAGTTCGCCAACCCTGCAGTGTACTCAGCAAGCACCGCAGGGAAAACCCGCCGCAAACCCGCAGAACACGCACCCGAAAACCCCCAGAAACTGCCGCAAAAACCCACCGAACACGTTGGAAAAACCCGACGAGCCGCCAATCACAGCGCAGAGCAGCCGCCGGAAAAACCCGGACGAAGCAGACGAATGTGGTAGGAAACAAAAAAAAAAAAAAATAGTACGCTTGAAATTGTCAAAATTGAAAACGCTGTTTGCAAAAAAAACTACTGAACGAAAATGTCTGGAATTTACATATAAAATCCAATGAATGATAATATTAAAAAGGAAATAAAAATTGCCGGAAAAAATCCCGAAAATGCCTAAAAGATCCGAAAAAAAAAAAAAAAAATCAATAAATAAAGAGACTCTTTACAGCAGAATAAAATAATAAACGGTTTATTAGATATTGAGTAAAAATGGGAATATTTTTTAACATTGAAACCTATGAGATTCGCCTGAATAAACCTGCCGAATGAAACCACTGAACATCAGGGCATTTCACTGACATTTCTCTGTTCAATGTGAATAGATTAACCATTGCTTCTCTATGGGGATTTCACTGCCGCCGAACAGCACTGTATTTCACTGCCACCAAACAGCACTGTATTTCACTGCCGCCGAACAGCACCGTATTTCACCGCCGTCAAACAGACACCATATTTCACTGCCGCCGAACAGCACTGTACGTGCAGGCAATTTGCCAGGATTTGGCAAACTGACAGCTCTCTAAATAGCCGAATGTCCCTGAAATGTCCCCGTTCACTGAAATTCAGTGTCCGGTTACATTTCGGCCACATTTCGGGTTTCTCTGAATAACCCCTATAGACAGTCACAGACACATGGACAGACAGACCAGTGGTTCTTCTGAAATGGCCTAAACTTGCACAAAACACACAAAAAATGCAAATAATAAAAACAACACAAACCCCAGTGAAATCTGAAGCTGTGATCACACAACATTTCACTGTCACTATATCACCATGTTTTGCGTTGACACACAGACTATACACAGACACACAGACAGACTATAAACAGACAGACACACAGACTATAAACAGACACACAGACAGACACACAGACTATAAACAGACACACAGACAGACACACAGACTATACAGAGACAGACACACAGATTACACTGGGGAGCAATTTGGAACATATTTTCTGTTGAGTTCGATATTTCAGCCGATTTCAAAACTGCAGTTCGTTTTCTTCTGTCACGTCAGATTTTTTCTATACAGCTTATCTGAATGCGATTACTCCCACCCGGGTGTATGGGAGCACGAGCATGGGCGTCCGCAGGATGGGGCAAGGGGGCACGTGCCCCCCCCCCCCCCCCCCGGAACTGCCCATCACTCACAGCACAGCCCGCAGCACTTTTCATCGCTGGTAACAGGATGATTTGCTGCAGGCTCCTCCCCGTCTCCTCTCCCACCACGTGACTGGCTGCAGGGTGTCACGTGACTGCAGCATGTGGCGCTGGCGGGGAACAAGGAGAGACAGAGAAGCTCTCCTGGATCAGTGTATGGTGACAATCAATAAAGATTTTTTTTAAACAAAAAGCTATTGTATTTTTTTTATTTTTTTTTGGGGTGGGGAAGGTGATGGGTGGGTGTATTGGACTATGGATTAGTTTTAACATTAGGGGTTAATCTTGGAGTTAAATCTAGTGCTAGGGTTAATTCTAGAATTAGGACAATAATTTTCTTTTTTTAAGGGTGCCTACATATATTCAGGGTGTGCGGGTGTCTTTTTAGGGGCTCCTCCTTATATTCAGGGTGTGCGGGTGTCTTTTTAGGGTCTCCTCCATATATTCAGGGTGTATTTTTAGGGGCTCCTCCATATATCCAGGGTGTGTGGGTGTGTTTTTAGGGGTTCCTCCATATATTCAGGGTGTGCGGTGTGATTTTAGGGGCTCCGCCATATATTCAGGGTGTGCGGGTGTGATTTTAGGGGCTCCTCCATATATTCAGGGTGTGTGGGTGTGTTTTTAGGGGCTCCTCCATATATTCAGGGTGTATTTTTAGGGGCTCCTCCATATATTCAGGGTGTGTGGGTGTGTTTTTAGGGGTTCCTCCATATATTCAGGGTGTGCGGGTGTCTTTTTAGGGGCTCCGCCATATATTCAGGGTGTGCGGGTGTGATTTTAGGGGCTCCTCCATATATTCAGGGTGTGTGGGTGTGTTTTTAGGGGCTCCTCCATATATTCAGGGTGTAGTTTTAGGGGCTCCTGCATATATTCAGGGTGTGTGGGTGTGTTTTTAGGGTTTCCTCCATATATTCAGGGTGTGCGGGTGTCTTTTTAGGGGCTCCTCCTTTATTTCAGGGTGTGCGGGTGTCTTTTTAGGGCTCCTCCATATATTCAGGGTGTATTTTTAGGGCTCCTCCATATATTCAGGGTGTGTGGGTGTGTTTTTAGAGGTTCCTCCATATATTCAGGATGTGCGGGTGTGTTTTAGGGGCTCCTCCATATAGTCAGGGTGTGAGAGTGTGTTTTTAGGGGCTCCTCCATATATTCAGGGTGTGTGGGTGTGTTTTTAGAGGTTCCTCCATATATTCAGGATGTGCGGGTGTGTTTTAGGGGTTCCTCCATATAATCAGGGTGTGTGGGTGTGTTTTTAGGGGTTCCTCCATATAGTCAGGGTGTGCGGGTGTGTTTTAGGGGTTCCTCCATATAGTCAGGGTGTGCGGGTGTGTTTTAGGGGTTCCTCCATATATTCAGGGTGTGTGGGTGTGTTTTAGGGGTTCCTCCATATATTCAGGGTGTGTGGGTGTGTTTTTAGGGGCTCCTCCATATATTCAGGGTGTGCGGGTGTGTTTTTAGAGGTTCCTCCATATATTCAGGATGTGCGGGTGTGTTTTAGGGGTTCCTCCATATAATCAGGGTGTGTGGGTGTATTTTATGGGGTTCCTCCATATAGTCAGGGTGTGCGAGTGTCTTTTTAAGGGGAGAAAAAAAGGTTTGGTAAAAGTCTCATCACTAGTCCTATGGCCACTCATTTCAGTTTCGCCTCATCCTGACCAGGTCTAGAGCTGCCTTCACTGCGGACAGACAGGAGAGAGAGTGATCCGCAGCGCAGAATTCAACATTATAGTTAGGGATGCACCGATACCACTTTTTTAAGACTGCGTACGAGTACCGATACTTTTCTTTAATGTCATGTGACCACTTTCCAATAAGAACAGACCATATAAAAATGCCCCCAGCTCACATGTATATATCCCCCCCAAGATATAGATATTCATTCTGCCCCAGCTCATGGATTTGCCCCAGCTCACACATGGATTTTCCCCAGCTCACACATGGATTTGCCCCCCAGCTCACACATGGATTTGCCCCCAGCTCACACATGGATTTGCCCCAGCTCACACATGGATTTGCCCCAGCTCTCACATGGATAATGCCCCAGCTCACACATGGATATGCCCCAGCTCACACATGGATTTGCCCCAGCTCACACATGGATATGCCCCAGCTCACTCATGGATATGCCCCAGCTCACACATGGATAATGCCCCAGCTCACACATGGATAATGCCCCAGCTCACACATGGATAATGCCCCAGCTCACACATGGATTTGCCCCCCAGCTCACACATGGATTTGCCCCAGCTCTCACATGGATATGCCCCAGCTCACACATGGATAATGCCCCCCCAGCTCACACATGGATAATGCCCCCCCAGCTCACACATGGATATGCCCCAGCTCACACATGGATATGCCCCAGCTCACACATGGATTTGCCCCCAGCTCACACATGGATTTGCCCCAGCTCACACATGGATTTGCCCCAGCTCACACATGGATTTGCCCCAGCTCACACATGGATATGCCCCAGCTCACACATGGATATGCCCCAGCTCACACATGGATATGCCCCAGCTCACACATGGATAATGCCCCAGCTCACACATGGATTGCCCCAGCTCAACACATGGATTTGCCCCAGCTCACACATGGATTAGCCCCAGCTCACACATGGATTTGCCCCAGCTCACACATGATTTGCCCCAGCTCAACACATGGATATGCCCCGCTCACACATGGATATGCCCCAGCTCACACATGATATGACGCCCAGCTCACACATGGATATGCCCCAGCTCTTGGATTCCTCCCCCCCCCCCCGCTCACCTGGCACCTGGAGCTCTCCGCGATGATACTTACCTTCCTGGGCGACGTCGGGAAAGTCTTCGTGCGTGCGCTCGTTGGAATGCCCCCAGCCGCGACCACGTGATCGCGGCTGGGGGCATTCCAACGAGCGCCCGCGCGGAAACTTTCCCGGCGTTGCCCAGGAAGGTAAGTATCATCGCGGAGAGCTCCAGGTGATTGTCCGAATGCTCTATCGGCATTCGGACAGGCCCTCCACCTGCTCACTGTGTTCATACTTACCTTCCTGGGCGACACCGGGAAAGTTTCTGCGCGTGCGCTCGTTGGAAGGACCCCAGCCGCGATCACATGGTCCCACGTCGCCCCGGCGTCGCTCAGGAAGGTAAGTATAAACACAGTGAGCAGCTGCAGGGCCTGTCCGAATGCCGATAGAGCATTCAGACAGCTGCCCCAGCCCCTCGGATGCCGGCAAGCCGGCTCAATGCCGGCTTCCGGTATCGGGGAAAATATTGGGGGGTACTGCACGAGTACCAAGTACTCCTGCAGTACCCGGTATCGGCACCGATATCGATACTAGTATCGGTGCAACCCTAATTATAGTGCATTGCGCGATGTATGAACTGTGAGTATGGCTCCAGCTCTGATCTGCAGGCGTCTGCAGTGAACAGGTCGAGGGAAAGTGGGTGCAGGGTGAACCTGGGTGACACCCTGCAGATGACACCACCAGGCAGGATCTTACTGCACTGACTCCAGTAACTCACCTGCAGTAGTGTCACCTCACCTGAGTTTGCAGCTGCAGCATGGCAGATGCATCCCAAGAGGAGACAGTGGCGTATTACTGCAGAGCATTGTGGTTACACCAGTTACAGACCCTCCCTTTAGTGCGTTGATCCTGGGTGTGTGACTAGTGTGATGCATTGAGTGGCCTTAACAGACTAGAAGATGTAACCCTCAGATCAGACACTTACACCTTTATTCTTCTATCAGACTTGCATCATGTTTCGCAGCCTCTGTGTTACTACACTTTATTTTATAACTGTCCCCTTCATGACATTGTCAAAAGGGCAGAACATGGATGCCATTAAAATTTTGCCCCCCTCCCCCCTGGAAAAATTCCTGCGGACGCCCCTGAGCACGAGTGCTCTCCTATTGGCTGAGAGTGGACCTCCCTCGAGTGGGGAGGGGTGGGGGGGGCCGACCTTGGTGACCGGATGTTACTTGTCTCTGCATTTCAGTTACACGTGAGACAGTGTGGTGAGAGGGTGTGTACAACTGTATGTAGGGAATCGTATTCTTAGATTGTAAGCTCTTGAGCAGGGTCCCCTCTCCTTCTGTTCCGTGTGTGTAACGTGTATGTGTATAGTTGTTCTGTCTCTCGCATTGTACAGTGCTAAGGAATTTATTGGCGCTTTATAAATACTTGTAACTGTATTGTGGAAGTCAGTAAACAAAGAGTAGCAGGATTTATTGTGTTATTTGTACGCGTATTTCCTTTCCTTCACATCGTGTCGGCCTCTGATATTTCTCGTCATAAAACAGCCCGGATTCCTTTTGTTATATCTGTGGCAGTTTCACTGTTCCCAGTCAAAGGGTGAGTAACAGCGCATTGGTCAGACAAGCCTATGTTACATATTTCAAAGTAAAACTTGGTGATGAAGAGAAGTCTTGGGCCCCTCAGGTGTGCAAGCAGTGTGTCGAGAGTTTACGGATGTGCAAGCAGTGTGTCGAGAGTTTACAGATGTGCAAGCAGTGTGTCGAGAGTTTACAGATGTGCAAGCAGTGTGTCGAGAGTTTACGGATGTGCAAGCAGTGTGTCGAGATTTTACGGATGTGCAAGCAGTGTGTCGAGAGTTTAGGGATGTGCAAGCAGTGTGTCGAGAGTTTACAGATGTGCAAGCAGTGTGTCGAGAGTTTACGGATGTGCAAGCAGTGTGTCGAGAGTTTACGGATGTGCAAGCAGTGTGTCGAGAGTTTACAGATGTGCAAGCAGTGTGTCGAGAGTTTAGGGATGTGCAAGCAGTGTGTCGAGAGTTTAGGGATGTGCAAGCAGTGTGTCGAGAGTTTACGGATGTGCAAGCAGTGTGTCGAGAGTTTACGGATGTGCAAGCAGTGTGTCGAGAGTTTACGGATGTGCAAGCAGTGTGTCGAGAGTTTACAGATGTGCAAGCAGTGTGTCGAGAGTTTAGGGATGTGCAAGCAGTGTGTCGAGAGTTTACGGATGTGCAAGCAGTGTGTCGAGAGTTTAGGGATGTGCAAGCAGTGTGTCGAGAGTTTAGGGATGTGCAAGCAGTGTGTCGAGAGTTTACGGATGTGCAAGCAGTGTGTCGAGAGTTTACGGATGTGCAAGCAGTGTGGTCGAGAGTTTACGGATGTGCAAGCAGTGTGTCGAGAGTTTACAGATGTGCAAGCAGTGTGTCGAGAGTTTAGGGATGTGCAAGCAGTGTGTCGAGAGTTTACGGATGTGCAAGCAGTGTGTCGAGAGTTTAGGGATGTGCAAGCAGTGTGTCGAGAGTTTAGGGATGTGCAAGCAGTGTGTCGAGAGTTTAGGGATGTGCAAGCAGTGTGTCGAGAGTTTAGGGATGTGCAAGCAGTGTGTCGAGAGTTTAGGGATGTGCAAGCAGTGTGTCGAGATTTTACGGATGTGCAAGCAGTGTGTCGAGAGTTTAGGGATGTGAAAGCAGTGTGTCAAGAGTTTACGGCAGTGTGTCGCGAGTTTACAGATGTGCAAGCAGTGTGTCGAGAGTTTACGGATATGCAAGCAGTGTGAGAGTTTACGGATGTGCAAGCAGTGTGTCGAGAGTTTACGGATGTGCAAGCAGTGTGTCGAGAGTTTACGGCAGTGTGTCGAGAGTTTACAGATGTGCAAGCAGTGTGTCGAGAGTTTAGGGATGTGCAAGCAGTGTGTCGAGAGTTTACGGATATGCAAGCCGTGTGTCGAGAGTTTACGGCAGTGTGTCGAGAGTTTAGGGATGTGCAAGCAGTGTGTCGAGAGTTTGCGGCAGTGTCGAGAGTTTACAGATGTGCAAGCAGTGTGTCGAGAGTTTAGGGATGTGCAAGCAGTGTGTCGAGAGTTTAGGGATGTGCAAGCAGTGTGTCGAGAGTTTACGGATGTGCAAGCAGTGTGTCGAGAGTTTACGGATGTGCAAGCAGTGTGTCGAGAGTTTACGGATGTGCAAGCAGTGTGTCGAGAGTTTACGGATGTGCAAGCAGTGTGTCGAGAGTTTACGGATGTGCAAGCAGTGTGTCGAGAGTTTACGGATGTGCAAGCAGTGTGTCGAGATTTTACGGATGTGCAAGCAGTGTGTCGAGATTTTAGGGATGTGCAAGCAGTGTGTCGAGAGTTTAGGGATGTGCAAGCAGTGTGACTGCGTCAAGCAGTGTGTTTGCGGATGTGCAAGCAGTTTTGGGATAGTGTTCTGTGGACTGATGAAACAAAATTAGAACTGTTTGGGCCCATGGATCAACGCTATGTTTGGAGGAGGAAGAACAAGGCCTATGAAGAAAAGAACACCTTGCCTACTGTGAAGCATGGCGGGGGGTCAATCATGCTTTGGGGCTGTTTTGCTTCTGCAGGTACAGGGAAGCTTCAGCGTGTGCGAGGTACCATGAATTCTCTTCAGTATCAGGAGATATTGGATGACAATGTGATGCAGTCCGTCACAAACCTGAGGCTTGGGAGACGTTGGACCTTTCAACAGGACAATGATCCCAAGCATACCTCCAAGTCCACTAGAGCATGGTTGCAGATTAAAGGCTGGAACATTTTGGAGTGGCCATCGCAGTCACCTGACTTAAATCCGATTGAGAACCTCTGGTGGGACTTAAAGAAAGCAGTTGCAGTGCGCAAACCTAAGAATGTGACTGAACTGGAGGCTTTTGCCCATGACGAATGGGCGAAGATACCCGTAGATGGCTGCAAGACACTTGTGTCAAGCTAGGCTTCACGTTTAAAAGCTGTTATAACTGTAAAAGGATGTTGTACTAAGTACTAAGATTGAATGTCACTTGGGGGTTGAATAAAACTGATAATGATGTGAGCACAGAAAAGACATTTGTGCTTATTTCATTATAAATGTTATGTTATATTTGTCTGACCTACACGTGCCTCTTTGATTTAATTGTAAGCAAGATGACTGAATGATCAAAATCAATGTCAAACTGGCCAAAACACTCAATTTCAGTGGGGGTTGAATCATTTTGAACACAACTGTATATATATGTGTGTATGTGTGCGCGCGCACAGTGGGTAAATAACAGGGTGTCCAATGACAACAGAGCAAAGAAAAGTAAACAAATAATATCACAACGTCACAATGTACAGATGTTAACAACACAAATAATATAATAAGTATATATATAATCAGAGCGGCCAAACGGATATTAGAAGCAACGCGCGACACTTCTAGGCTCATAAAAGTATCCACAAGACGACATGCACAAAACAAAGCAAACAGCAAAAAGCAGCCGGTAACAAAGTGATAAATAAATAGAAGCAGCTAAAATCAGAATTTGAGTCAATACAAACCAACTCCCAGATGCAGAGGCAACTTCCCAATGTTTCAACGAGGATTCACCTTTAGCAAGGTATACCCTGATAAAGGCGAATCCTCGCCGAAACGTTGGCTCCTAACTTCTGTAGCTGGCTCCTCGATTCAAAGCAAATTTGTCAAGCCCTGCTTTATTGTATCAAAAGAGGAGCCACATAAAAAAATATACAAAACCACATAATAAGCAAAAAAATGATTATTTGTTGTATATAATCTTTACAACTGCTTATCTTTGAATAAATTGCAACTAAGTGGCATAAATATCCTTAAGTAGTTCATAAAAATACATGCAAGCAGACAAATGTATATTATGCAGAACATGCGCAATAGCTCCATCTACTAAGCGACTCACATGGGCTGCACAGCAAAAAATGCACTATCCATCCCAAAATAACATTTCAATTTTTCTTGATACCCTATCTTTTTTGTTTAAATATATTTCCAATCGATAACAATAAAAAAGGTCTGTTACGGAAAAAAAAGAAAAAAAATTGGACAAACAAATTTCGCCGAAAAAAATCATTAAACATGCCTAAAAAATTTCTAAAAAATAAGCAAATAAAAGAGACCTTTTGCTGCAAATGAAAAGAATAAACAGTTGAATAAAAAATTTTATAAAAAGAAAAAAAAAAAAAAGGGGAAATTTCTCAAACTTTTCTATGCTGTTCGGTGTCTGAATAGATTAACCATTGCTTCTCTATGGGGGATTTTACTGCTGCCGAACAGGCACCTTATTTCACTGCCGCCGAACAGGCACCGTATTTCACTGCCGCCGAACAGGCACCGTATTTCACTGCCGCCGAACAGGCATCGTATTTCACTGCCGCCGAACAGCAACCGGATTTCACTGCCGCCGAACAGCAACCGGATTTCACTGCCGCCGAACAGCAACCGGATTTCACTGCCGCCGAACAGCAACCGGATTTCACTGCCGCCGAAAAGCACCGGATTTCACTGGCAATTTGACAATATTTGGCGAACTGCCTGCTTTCTGAATAGTCAAATGCCTGCGAAATGTCATCGTACGGGGAAACTCACTGTTCGGTGCAATCCAGTGACCAGTTCAGCACTCTCTGAATGACCACTTTAGTGCACAATACACACACACACACAATACAGACACCATATAGAAATGCACAGACACCATATAGAAACACACACTATACACAGACACCATATAGAAACACACACTATACACAGACACCATATAGAAACACACACTATACACAGACACCATATAGAAACACACACACACACACTATACACAGACACCATATAGAAACACACACACACACTATACACAGACACCATATAGAAACACACACACACACTATACACAGACACCATATAGAAACACACACACACACTATACACAGACACCATATAGAAACACACACACACACACACTATACACAGACACCATATAGAAACACACACACACACTATACACAGACACCATATAGAAACACACACACACTATACACAGACACCATATAGAAACACAAACACACACATACACAGACACCATATACAAACACACACACACACTATACACAGACACCATATAGAAACACACACACACACACTATACACAGACACCATATAGAAACACACACACACTATACACAGACACCATATAGAAACACACACACACTATACACAGACACCATATAGAAACACACACACACTATACACAGACACCATATAGAAACACACACACACTATACACAGGAGATTATATATACACACACACTATAAACAGGCACCATATATATACACACACACTATACACAGGCACTAATATATATATCTATACTAGAATTGAGTAAGGCTTGGCGTGTCCGTCGCCAAGCCTTACTCTGCGCATGCAACCAGCGGCGGTTGGTTGCGCGCGCATGCAACCGCCGCGGAACGAGCCGGCTGCCGGCTCGCCGCGGCGGTTACAAGATGCACACAGCAGCCGGGTAGAGGCTGCGCTCGCAGCCTCTACCCGGCTGCCGCGCGCATCCAACCCCCGAGCGGCGAAGGGAAAGGTCCCTCCGCCGCTCGGGGTTGGATGCGCGCGGCACCCGGGTAGAGGCTGCGCTCGCAGCCTCTACCCGGCTGTCGAGCGCATCCAACCTCCGAGCGGCGCCGGGGAAGTGAAAGTTTCCCCACTTCCGCACTTTGAAGGACCCAAGCCCCGGTCACGTGACTGCCGCTTGGTCCTTCAACGAGCGGAAGCGGGAAACTTTCACTTCCCTGGCGCCGCTCGGAAAGGTAAGTATGGGGCGGCTGTCCGAATGCCAATAGAGCATTCGAACAGCCGCCCCATGTCTGAGCTGGGGGCCAATATCCATGAGTGCTGGGGGGCATATCCACGAGCTGGGGGCCAATATCCATGAGCTGGGGGCCAATATCCATGAGCTGGGGGGCAGTATCCATGAGCTGGGGGGCAGTATCCATGAGCTGGGGGGCAGTATCCATGAGCTGGGGGACAGTATCCATGAGCTGGGGGACAGTATCCATGAGCTGGGGGGCAATATCCATGAGCTGGGGGGGCAATATCCATGAGCTGGGGGCCAATATCCATGAGCTGGGGGGCCAATATCCATGAGCTGGGGGGGCAGTATCCATGAGCTGGGGGGCAGTATCCATGAGCTGGGGGGGCAGTATCCATGAGTTGGGGCAGTATCCATGAGCTGGGGGGGCAATATCCACGAGCTGGGGGGCAATATCCACGAGCTGGGGGGCCAATATCCATGAGCTGGGGGGCCAATATCCATGAGCTGGGGGCAGTATCCATGAGCTGACGCAATATCCATGAGCTGGGGGGCAATATCCATGAGCTGGGGGCAATATCCACGAGCTGGGGGACAGTATCCATGAGCTGGGGGACAGTATCCACGAGCTGGGGGGGCAGTATCCATGAGCTGGGGGGCAATATCCATGAGCTGGGGGGCCAATATCCATGAGCTGGGGGACAGTATCCACGAGCTGGGGGGGCAATATCCACGAGCTGGGGGACAGTATCCATGAGCTGGGGGACAGTATCCATGAGCTGGGGGGCCAATATCCATGAGCTGGGGGCCAATTCCGACTGAGGGGGGCAATATCCATGAGCTGGGGGGCAATATCCATGAGCTGGGGGCAGTATCCACGAGCTGGGGGGGCAATATCCATGAGCTGGGGGGCAATATCCATGAGCTAGGGGGGCAATATCCATGAGCTGGGGGACAGTATCCACGAGCTGGGGGCAATATCCATGAGCTGGGGGGGCAATATCCATGAGCTGGGGGCAGTATCCATGAGCTGGGGGCAGTAACCACGAGCTGGGGGGCAATATCCACGAGCTGGGGGACAGTATCCATGAAGCTGGGG
Source organism: Leptobrachium leishanense (assembly GCA_009667805.1). Taxonomy (NCBI): domain Eukaryota; kingdom Metazoa; phylum Chordata; class Amphibia; order Anura; family Megophryidae; genus Leptobrachium; species Leptobrachium leishanense. The sequence continues at coordinate 396,811,890 of CM019065.1, read as the reverse complement.
GACAGTATCCATGAGCTGGGGGCCATAAATGAGCTGGGGGCCAATATCCATGAGCTGGGGGCAGTATCCACGAGCTGGGGGGGCAATATCCATGAGCTGGGGGGCAATATCCATGAGCTAGGGGGGCAATATCCATGAGCTGGGGGACAGTATCCACGAGCTGGGGGGCAATATCCATGAGCTGGGGGGGCAATATCCATGAGCTGGGGGCAGTATCCATGAGCTGGGGGCAGTATCCACGAGCTGGGGGGGCAATATTCCACGAGCTGGGGGGGCAATATCCACGAGCTGGGGGGGCAATATCCACGAGCTGGGGGCCAATATTCATGAGCTGGGGGCAGTATCCATGAGCTGGGGGCCAATATCCATGAGCTGGGGGCAATATCCATGAGCTGGGGGGGCAATATCCATGAGCTGGGGGGCCAATATCCATGAGCGCTGGGGGGGGCAATATCCATGAGCTGGGGGGGCAATATCCATGAGCTGGGGGGGGGGCAATATCCACGAGCTGGGGGGGCAATATCCATGAGCTGGGGGGGCAATATCCATGAGCTGGGGGACAGTATCCACGAGCTGGGGGGGCAATATCCATGAGCTGGGGGCAGTATCCACGAGCTGGGGGCAATATCCACGAGCTGGGGGACAGTATCCACGAGCGGGGGACAGTATCCACGAGCTGGGGGACAGTATCCACGAGCTGGGGGGGCAATATCCACGAGCTGGGGGCAGTATCCACGAGCTGGGGGCAGTATCCACGAGCTGGGGGGCAGTATCCACGAGCTGGGGGGGCAGTATCCACGAGCTGGGGGGGGCCAATATCCACGAGCTGGGGGCCAATATTCATGAGCTGGGGGCAGTATCCATGAGCTGGGGGCCAATATCCATGAGCTGGGGGGGCAATATCCATGAGCTGGGGGGCAATATCCATGAGCTGGGGGGCCATATCCATGAGCTGGGGGGGCAATATCCATGAGCTTGGGGGGGGCAATTCCATGAGCTGGGGGGGCAATATCCACGAGCTGGGGGGGCAATATCCATGAGCTGGGGGGCAATATCCATGAGCTGGGGGACAGTATCCACGAGCTGGGGGGGCAATATCCATGAGCTGGGGGCAGTATCCACGAGCTGGGGGCAATATCCAAGAGCTGGGGGACAGTATCCACGAGCTGGGGACAGTATCCACGAGCTGGGGGGGGCAATATCCACGAGCTGGGGGCAGTATCCACGAGCTGGGGGGCAGTATCCACGAGCTGGGGGGCAGTATCCACGAGCTGGGGGCAGTATCCACGAGCTGGGGGGACAGTATCCACGAGCTGGGGGACAGTATCCACGAGCTGGGGGGGGCAATATCCACGAGCTGGGGGCAGTATCACGAGCTGGGGGGCAGTATCCATGAGCTGGGGGGCAGTATCCAGGAGCTGGGGGGCAGTATCCAGGAGCTGGGGCAATATCCACGAGCTGGGCCAGTATATCCACAATAGACTGCCCTCTGGGCAGGCTTTCCACCTTTATATATATATACACACACACACACACACTATACCATATCAGGGGTGTGGAAATTGTATCACCCAACGCCCGGGACAAAAAGATCTGGGTGCCAGACAAGTAATTTTTTTTGAGATGCTGTCCAGCGAGCAAGAAGCCCGCCGGACTGCGGGTTAATTCTAGGGATTCCCCTGATACTGGAAGCCAGCATGGAGCCGGCTTGCCGGCATCCGAGGGGCTGGGGCGGCTGTCCGAATGCTCTAACGGCATTTGGACAGGCCCCTGCAGCTGACCGCGTTTCTCCTACCTTCCAACGAGCGCCGCCTGCACAGTCTTCGAGCGGCCACTCGTTGGGAAGCCCCCAGGCGCGATCTCTTGAGATCTCGGAGTTTGCGAGATGGAGCAGAGAGCAATCTCGCGAGATTGCGTCTGGGGGATTCCCAACGAGCGGCCGCTCGAAGATTGTGCAGGCGGCGCTCATTGGAAGGTAGAAGAAACGCGGTCAGTTGCAGGGGCCTGTCCGAATGCCGTTAGAGCGTTCGGATAGCGCCCCATGTCTGGTCTGAAACGTGTGTGCGCGTGTGCGTGTGTGTGTGTGTGCACACACACTCTGAGTACTGCAGTGTGTGTATGTATGTATATACACACACACGGCTGCCCTCAGTGTGTAATATATATAAACAAAACAGCGTGGTCTGCACTCACGGTTCACCCTGGTTCCACACACCCGGTGCTTGGCAACGGCCTCTTATGGATATATTCAGTCAAAGGGATTCACCAGCACTCCAGGTTTTTCAAAATTCCAAGCTTTATTCGTTCATGCTTTTAAAATCGTCAACGTTTCAGTTCCGGTCTGGAACTTTCATCAGGACAAAAACATATACAACCTACTATAAACTCAAGGTTTAAATAGGGAACATATTACCACATCAATTAAAGTCTCATTGGAAACTCACCCTCCCGGTGTGCGATACGTCCGGCGTGCTTGTGCATTCAACGCGCATGCGCTGATTCCCCGGCTCACCTCTATGACATCATCCCGGTCGTCCTTGAGACCAAGACGTTGTCTGTCCCTTACGCACACCAGAGGGTGGTCACCAATAAGAAACCACTTTAAAATCAATAATACTATCTGCAACAAAAAGAATGACATATTGAAATGACCTATAGAGATGGTTTTCAGGAGGTGGGGGCACTAGAGATAAACTTACGGCATACGACCTACTTTTACCACTCATTTGGCATATAGCTAGGCAAATACCGAATACATATGTCTTTCATTAAGGCCCTGAGGAAGCACAGTGTCAAGTCTGTGTATCCACTGGGCCTCTTTAAGTAACATCAGCGCTCTATCCCCACCCCTCCTGGGTGGAGGGACATGATCTATGGCCATAAATTAAGGGGCAAACAGAGTGACCCAACTCTAAAAAGTGCCTGGCTACCGGCTTGTAGACTTGTACTTCGAAATCGAAATGGTTAAATCAAAGAATAAAGAAGTGGATCTGGACCTACATGACCTCTTTCTATCTGATTATCACCGAGCTAAACGGATCCCGATGGGGTTCAGAATGCATAATGTTCCTACACTGGGTAGGTTGAAGCCCCAGGTGTGTAAAGACTGGACTAGTGTCCTCAATAAATGCTCTATGGATTTAATGTTAATCGCTATCCAAGAGGTCAGAGATGAGTTGGTGGATGTACGAAAAGCCATTTCGGAGTTTGAGTCCAAACATGGACAGTGGATGGTATCTACAGAGGGGGTGGCTGCACTTGTCAAGATGCAACAAGAAGTGGCCAGATATAAAAACGAATTAGTGCATTTCAAAAAAGAAAAATTTGAAAGGGTCCGATTGGACTATGTACAACATCGGGTATACAAATGGCTCAGTGGGGAACCGAGCCATAGACCCACGAGGAAACCCAGAAGGAGAATCCAGAAACCGAGGGTGCAGACCATCGATGTCACGTCGGGCGAGTCAGCTTCTGAGACAGATGTGAGCTCTAAGGCGCAAGGTGCAACAGGTGATTTTTTTTAGGGGCCACCGGCTGCCTGGAGCAGTCAGGCACATTAACACGCAGCCGGGCAAGAAACGTGGACGAAGGAGAGTCATCAGAAGGGGAAGCCAGGGGGTGCCCAGGGGCAGACAGCCCCTCAAGAAATGATTCCAATTTTCAATCTCTCTAACAGATTGTTGACCGATGTGGAAAGTGGACTTTTAAGCAAGGGTCTGTCCTTTGTCCCTTCTTCCAATCAGGATGATTTCCTGTGGAATGTAGAATTGCATCGCTTTGGCCAGTCTCTGCGGTTGAATGATTTCTTCAAGGACGAGACCTCCCCGTATGTGCCCACCAGATTCCGCAATAAGAGTCGTTTTGATCCACCCCAAAGTCAACGGTCCATCAGGACCTTTTTGAAAAATATGAGAACTGAATCAAAAGAGATAATGAAGAACCACCGCCTGAAACGTTGTAATGTTACGAAACTGGAAAGGGAGGCGAATAGGAGCTTGTCTCGGAACCCTTCAATAGTTATACGTCAAGCTGACAAGGGGGGCACAATAGTGATCATGGAGTATTCCCATTACGCCCAGGAACTATATTCCCAACTTCAGGATGAAGGAACGTATCAACGTTTAGAGAAGGATCTGACTATAGAGATCTCACGGAGGTTCGAGGAAACTTTGAGAAGGGGATTGGTTGCGGGAGATATCGACGATGAATTGTTTGAATATTTGGTACAGAAACACCCGAAAACACCAGTGATCTATGGGATTCCAAAAATCCATAAAAGCTTAACGGCCCCACCGGCACGCCCCATAGTGTCAGCTATATGGGGGGTCATAGATCCAGTGGCACGATGGTTAGATTATTTGTTTAAACGTCCAGTGTTAGAAACATAGAAAAATGTCGGCAGATAAGAACCTTTCGGCCCATCTAGTCGCCCAATTACATGGATACTTTACCTGGATTTATCTTTTGTTTAGGATAGCCTTATGCCTATCCCATGCCTGCTTAAATTCAATTACTGTTTTGGCCTCTACCACTTCTACTGGAAGGCTGTTCATGTATCCACCACACTCTCAGTAAAATAATGCTTCCTGATGTTACTTTTTAAACCTTTGCCCCTCTAATCTAAGACTATGTCCTCTTGTTTTGCTACTTTGTTTCCTTTTAAATATACTCCTTCCTCTACCTTGTGGATTCCCTTTACGTATTTAAATGTTTCTATCATATCTCCTCTGTCTCGTCTTTTTTCCAAGCTGTCCATGTTAAGATCATTAAGCCTTTCCTGGTAACTTTTCTCCTTCAAGCTGTACACCGTTTTAGTAGCCCTTCTCTGACTCTCTCTAAGATGTCTATAT
>CM019065.1:396666172-396806940 GCA_009667805.1 Leptobrachium leishanense | reverse complement strand
TGTTTTTTCCAAACAACTAAATTTTGGTTTCATCTGTCCACAGAATATTTTGCCAGTAGTGCTGTGGAACATCCAGGTGCTCTTTTGCAAACTTCAAACGTGCTGCAATATTTTTTTTGGAAAGCAATGGCTTCCTCCGTGGTGTCCTCCCATGTACTCCATTCTTGTTTAACCCTTTCACTGCTGAAGATGTGTGGGGCACGTCCTCATTGATGCACGTTACATGCTGAGGACGTGCTCCACACGTCATCAGCTGTGCGGGACCCCCGGAGGAGATACTCACCTCTCTGTCCGGGGTCCCGTGGTGTTCTGACTTCAGCGTCCTCAGACGCTGAAGTCAAGCTCCTCCCGGCATAAATCACGTCATTGCGCTTGGCGCGATGACGTCATTTCCAGGCGACCCCCCCGGCAATGCCGGGAGATAGCCTGGAAGGGAGGGCGGGATCCGTTCGGATCCCTCTCCCTCCCGATCGGAAAGGAGCAGCGCCAAAAGCCAGGCACCGCTTAAAAGGGGAGAGTCTCCCCTTTTAAGCGGTGCCCTGCTTTAACCCCTCAAGCGCCGGGTTGCACTTCAGCGCCTTGCGGCGCTGAAGTGCAGCCTAGCTCCGGTGGGGGCCGCCATCTTGGATGGCGGCTCCACCCCCGGGTCTCCCCTCGCTGCCTGATGTCATCATGCATAGCGTGATGACGTCAGATAGCCGGGGAACCCCTAGCTGCCAGGGGATTTCCCAAGGAAATCCCCTGGTGGAGATATGGGGTTCTTGTGAACCCCGATATCTCCAGAACCGTGGCAGCTAGGGGGTCATGGAGGGTGTCATTTGAAAGGCCTGAGCATGGCCTTTCGAATGATACCCAACATGACTAGGTACAAAGTACAAAGAATAATAAAACAATTATAATAAAAATAAATAAATAAAAATAAAAAAAAACGGTTTTTTTTGTGTGTTGTTTTTATTAATGCAGCAATATTGTTCACATTTCAATTATAATGTGAACAATGATGCTGCACTAATGATTTTTTTCTATGGGGTGCGTTTGCTAAAAATCACGTAAATCCCCCCACAAAATGTAACAAGTCCCCATTTCAAATTTTTGTACAAGCGCACCCCATAGAAAACATAACCGCAAACGGTCATGTGATAAAATGTGAAAAAAACCACTTTACACACTGCAGATGATTAAAAATTCTATTTTTATTGTATTTTTTGTTATAATATACAGACAGGACATGACGTATACATATAAAAATGATATATTATGAATCTGCGGAGTCTGCCGGAAAGAACGATATATAATATGTCTGGGTCATTTATTAAAATGTGGCTTCAAATCGCGTTTAAACATGATGAGCGAAAGCGGTAAAAATGAGCTCAGCACACAGCAGTGAAATGCCTCAGCAGTGAAGGGGTTAATGTTTTCCTTATTGTAGATGTTTCAACAAAAATGTTAGCATGTAGAAACATAGAAACATAGAAAAATGTCGGCAGATAAGAACCTTTCGGCCCATCTAGTCGCCCAATTACATGGATACTTTACCTGGATTTATCTTTTGTTTAGGATAGCCTTATGCCCATCCCATGCTTGCTTAAATTCAATTACTGTTTTGGCCTCTACCACTTCTACTGGAAGACTGTTCCATGTATCCACCACCCTCTCAGTAAAATAATGCTGTCTTATGTTACTTTTAAACCTTTGCCCCTCTAATCTAAGACTATGTCCTCTTGTTTTGCTACTTTGTTTCCTTTTAAATATACTCCCTTCCTCTACCTTGTGGATTCCCTTTACGTATTTAAATGTTTCTATCATATCTCCTCTGTCTCGTCTTTTTTCCAAGCTGTACATGTTAAGATCATTAAGCCTTTCCTGGTAACTTTTCTCCTTCAAGCCGTACACCATTTTAGTAGCCCTTCTCTGAACTCTCTCTAAGATGTCTATATCCTTCTGGAGATACGGTCTCCAGTACTGCACACAGTACTCCAAGTGAGGTCTCACCAGTGCTCTGTACAGTGGCATGAGCACTTCCCTTTTCCTACTGCTAATACCTCTCCCTACACAACCAAGCATTCTGCTAGCATTTCCTGCTGCTCTATTACATTGACTACTTACCCTTAGATCCTCTGAAATAATAACCCTTAAATCCCTTTCCTCAGATGTTGAGGTTAGGACTGTATCAAATATTCTATATTCAGCCCTTGGGTTTTTACATCCCAGAGATTTCTGTAAGTCTTTAGCTGACACTCTAGGATTCTTCTTTACCTCATTAAGCATTCTGCGTTGTGCTCTTGCAGTCATCTTTACAGGACAACCACGCCTAGGGAGAGTAGCAACAGTGCTGGACTTTCTCCATTTGTAGACAGTCTGTCTTACCGTGGACACATGAGCATCAAGGCTTTTGGAGATACTTTTGTAACCCTTTCCAGCTTCATGCAAGTCAACAATTCTTGATTGTAGGTCTTCTGAGAGCTCTTTTCTGCGAGGCATGGTTCACATCAGGCAGTGCTTCTTGAAACCAGTAAACCCAAAACTGGTGTGTGTTTTTAAAGGGCAGGACGGCTTTCAGCAACACATCCAATAATATCCCACTGATTGGACTCAAGGTTGGCTCACTCCTGGCTCCAATTAGCTTTTGGAGAAGTCATTAGGCTAGGGGTTCACATACTTTTCCCACCCTGCACTGTGAATGTTTACATGTTATATTCAATAAACACATGAAAACATATAATGTTTGTGTTGTATAATTTTAAGCAGACTGTGTTTTTCAAATTGTTGTGACTTAGATGAAGATCAGAGCACATTTTATGACCAATTCATGCAAAACTCCACGTATTCCCAAAGGGTTCACATACTTTTTCTTGCCACTGTATGTTTAATTATTTATTGATCCTTTTAAGGGTCTATTCACAGAGCAACCAGATTGAGTACAATTTCAGTGCTTTGTGTTTTGCTGCAATTCGCCGATTACGGCGATTCCATTGCATCAAAATTACAGTGAATCCACTATTCGGTAACAGTATTTTGCTGAAATTGCAGTCCCCAAAGCAGTTATCGGATGTCAGTGAATTCCGCTGAACTGCAAAAAATTATCCTAATAGTATAAATCAATAAAATGTAGTAAAAATGTGACTAAATAAAAAAAGTCTGTTACAAAATAATAAAAAAAATATTTCAAAAAAATTATGAAAAACAAAAATGTTGTCTAAAAAATACAAAAAGCTTTTCTAAAAAATAAAAAGGGTTTTTACAAAAAATGGAAAGAATAAACAGTCTTTTGAAAAAATTAAAAAATCATATTACATTTATTGCATTAAAACAGTTACAGTTACAAGCATGAGAGTCTCCTGTTTAAACCTGTTGAATTGCAACACTGAAAATCTGGGCATTTCGCCGGAAATTTCGGTGCAATTCAGCGAGCTGTGAATAGACGACACAATAGTCTTCTATGAGACAATTTCGGAGTCACCAAATTAAGGCGAACTGTGGCAAATTGCAACATAATTTGCTCTCAAATCACCAGTATTTGACAGCTTAGTGAATAGATGAATTGGCCTGAAATTGCACCAAATGGGGGTCAGTTCGTAGGTTAGTGAATAACCTCTTTAGAGTTTCTATATATTTTTCTTGATCTGTTGAACTTGATGAACATTTTTCAACCTACCGGCTGGGTGGAGTAGAGGTAACGTCACTGCTCTGCGAGGAGAGAGCCTGTGGAGTCATGGGTTCGATCCCAACGAGCACCTCTCCAGTAAGTGTCCTTGGGCAAGACACCCAACGGTACAGACCCACCACCCAGGACCAGGGCCGGATTAACATAGGGGCAGATGGAGTGGTTGCTCCTGGCCCCTTTCTAAAATAGGCCCACAGCAGCCAAGACCTCCGATCCAGGACCAGCACCTTACTTGCAATACCACAATACAAAAAGACAGTGGCTCGGTCCTCATTTTCCTACAGAGCACCACAATTATGGAATAACCTCCCAGACACCATCAAATCTTCCACCAGTCTTAAGTCACTCAAAATTTCCCTGTTAACATACCTCAATACAGAATGCACCTGTAAACATGTAACACAGTGACTATTTCCTACATATTTATTTTCTGTTAATTTGTATATTTGTGTTGTTTTTTTTAATATCTTGCATTGTATTACTTTGTATTTCTGTAAATGTAACACTTCAATGTACTTGAACCCAGGACATACTTGAAAACGAGAGAAATCTCAATGTATCCTTCCTGGTAAAATCCTTTATAAATAAATAAAAAATAAATAGCTGGCTGGCTGATAGTGAGTGCCGAGGGCACCCAGCCCAGGCCTTTGATCAGCCCTGCAGCAGAACCTGGTGCTTAGATAATAGAAACGCATCCTTTCCTTTGAAAGGAGGCTGAGAGGCGGAGCTCTTCTTTGAAGCCACGTGCTGCCCCTTTCCCTGCACAGCGGGAAGGTGATGAAGATCCGGCTCGGGAGAAAGAGAAGGACACACTGCTTTGTAAATATCTCCCCCTCTTATTTAAACACTAGCCCACTAACTCCAGGATGACATGGGATTGGGGAGAGAGAGGAAGGGGGGGGAGACCCTAGCTAACAGGCACCCAGGCTGCTTAAAGATTAGCAGCTACAATTTAAGCTGCAAAGCAGCCTGCTTTATTTGAATTTTACCACTTCTCCTGCTGCTCTGACTCATATAGTAATAATTTTCTGTGTGTGTGGTGTGTATACATGTGTCGCTCTGGTGTATATATGTGTGTGTGTGTGTCTGGGTGGTGCGCTATGTATGTGTAAAGTTTGCAAGTGTGTGCACCATGTATGTAGCTGAGTGTGTGTTCTGTATATAGCTGTGTGTTGTGTATATAGCAGTGTGTTCTGTATATAGCTGAGTGTGTGTGTATATAGCTGTATGTATATAGCTTGTTTGTGTGTGTATAGCTGTGTGTGTGTGGATATAGCTGTGTGTGTGTATATTGCTGAGTGTGTGTGCATACCTGCGTGTGTGTGTATAGCTGAGTGTGTGTGTGTTTATGTGTGTAGCGCTCACTCCCGGAGGAGCCGCTGAAAATGAACCACGGGTCAGTCTCCCCGCACTAGGGAATAAATATACTCCAACACAGTTGTGAGTTTTTATCATTTAAATAGTTTACTAAAATCTTGAGCAGATGTTGAAACACGATATTCACAAGTATTATTACAGTATTTTCGTATCACGGTAAAACGCGTAGCGGATAAGAAACGAAACACGAGGCTTCGTATTTCGGAAAATAAAAAATATTCGCAACCGAACATAAAAGCAATGCAATTTCCCGAAAGTCAGAAAAAAGGACACGTAGCAAAACCCCAAACATACAATCCCTTCGTATTACGGCAAACGCGCAGCGGAAAAAGAGAAAAACATATTCGGAACGTATCTTTATCTTTAATCCCCGTTCCGATTCGTAAAAGGAAAGGAGTCCTGCACAAGTTAAGTCCCGGAATGTAAAAGGTGTACATGTATGTGTGTGATACCCGGGTACTGTTCAACTGGCCAGTGAATTTACATGAGGAAAAATCTTCGACTAGTCAGTTGGGGCCCTGTGGACTTTAAAGAGAAAACAGCATCTTGACCTTTAAACACAAACAGCCTTGGAGGCCTCTCACCCATCCGACGCAGGCTTTAGGCTCCGCTGACCCAGGACGTCTCTCCGCCGGATCTTGACTGGGGATACTAGCGGCCGGATCCGTTGTCTACCTTCCTGCAGCTTGTCCAGCTCCCCGTCTGCTCTCCGTTCGATTCCGCCGGTCTGCAGCTGTTGTCTGGGTACTGGCAAGTCTCCTTCTCCTCAGGTGGAGTGACCCAAATAGGAATTACAGGTCTCCCTCAGGCTTTGGCCTAGCTCCTTCAGCGGTCTCCTCAGTGCATCTGCTTTCTCTCATCCCCTGGCGCGCTCTGGAACTTTCTCCACGAGGCAGAGGATGTAAGACTCCAGTCTCCACCCACTTCCTGGCTTCTTGCAAAGCATGCCAGTTATTGTAGTCCCAATGTCCAGCATCTCTGATTGCGATAGTCTCCATCTTGTGGCCAAAAATAGGTACTGCCACAGCAAGATTTTTAGCACAGCGCTACACTCTCCCCCTCCTAAAACTCTTGGGTCTCTCCAAGGAGGTACAACAGTTACATTACGTTCCACAATATTTGAATACAATTTACATAACATGTACAGGTTCAGCAGCATACATACAGTGGGTTAGGAACACTTCCTCAAGTTGACTCATATTTTGGGCTACCTCAGCTAGCATAGCAGACACTTCGGGCAACCTCCGCACCGTGGTGATGGCCTCTTCAGTGCTATGTCCTGGTGAGTCGTAGGTGAGTCGTTGGGGCGGTCGAACAGAGCGTTTTGGTTCTGGCTCAATCAGTTCCTCTTCAGGTGGAAGTACTATAGGCGTTGGCTCAGTCCTTCTCTCTATCACTGGAGCAGACGTTTCTTCAGAATATGATCCCTCCAGTGAAGGCATAGAACTATAATCACCTGAGTAAGCTTCCGGAACTACCGAGATCCCCAAATCCTCAGGGACTTCCAACTGAAATTCAAGAGGCTCAGGGATATCAACAGTCTCAGGGACTTCCAACAAGAATTCAGGAGCTTCAGGCCTCAAATTACTCTCCCATCGTTCAGGAACTGAGGTAATCTCTTCAGGCTCCGGTGAACGTATCCAGTCCAGACAGAAACTTTCTTCCTCGCTGTCCCTTTCGCGCTCTTCAACAACCCGGGTCTGTTGAGACCGAGTAACAGGGGGCAAACGTGGAACAGGCGGGTTTGGCCGAGGCAATTCGTCCCCAACCGGCATCCTTACAGCCTCTCTCAAAGGTAACAAGTGGTTTCGGTGCCAATTCTTAAGAGGCCCAGCCTTTCCATCCGGGCGAATCTGATACACTGGTAAACCCGGCAGTTGTTTGCAAACAATGTAAACCTGGGAACTCCACCTATCCGCCAACTTGTGTCTCGCAGCCGCACCCAAGTTCTTCAATAAGACCCTATCACCGGGTTGTAGATCTTGTATTCGAACTTTCAGGTCATAGTTCCTTTTGTTTCTTTGCTCCCTGTTTCCCGAGGTCAAACGGGCCTGTTCAAACGCAGAAGCCAGATTCTTTCGAAGTCTATCCACGTAGTTTCTATGGGAAGCTACTGAGGTCTGGTCTAGGGATAACCCAAATGCCAAATCAACCGGCAGTCGAGCCTCCCTTCCAAACATAAGACGGTACGGTGAATATCCAGTTGCATCGCTCTCCGTACTGTTATATGCATGCACCAGAGTAGCTATGTGACGACTCCAACTCTGCTTCTCCACATTCGACAAGGTCCCCAGCATGTTTAGCAGTGTGCGATTAAACCTTTCAGGCTGAGCATCACCTTGAGGGTGATATGGTGTGGTTCGAGTCTTTTGGATTCCCAACAACTCCAACAATTGCCCTACCAGTCTACTTTCAAAGTCTCTTCCCTGATCAGAGTGTATCCTCCTTGGCAGCCCATAATGAACAAAGAACTTTTCCATCAACACCTTGGCCACTGTCGGAGCGCGTTGATCTTTTGTGGAAAATGCTTGGGCATAACGAGTGAAATGATCAGTCACTATTAGAATGTTCCCTTGCCCACTAGCATCCGGCTCTAAGCACAAGAAGTCAATGCACACCAAATCCATGGGTCCCTGGCTCTGCAGATGGCTCATTGGAGCAGTTCGGGTCGGTAGAGTCTTTCTCTGAATACACCTCAGACAGGAATGACAATAACTTTCAACTTCAGCCCTCATGCAAGGCCAGTAGAACCTATCTCGCACCAGTTTAAAAGTTCTTTCTGCACCCAAATGTCCATGTTCATCATGCAGTGATCGCAGCACACTCTCCCTATGTTTAGTGGGGAGGAACAACTGTTGGATCTCTTCAGCATTAGCTGAGGGGCCCCTTCGGTAGACCACCCCATCCAGCATCTTTAATCGCTCCCATTCTTTGTAAACCAACCTGGCTCCACTCGGGGAGTTGGTTAACAAGATCTCTCGCTGGTTTGCAGTCAGGGCCTTTATGGTCAAGGCAATTAAAGGGTCTCTGGCCTGATCCGCTTTCAGGTCCTGTCTCGAAAAGGTAGGTAAACTTTCATCCCTTAACTGCGTAGGTTACAGTAGAACTCGGGAACAGCCGCAGCCATAACTCCTATGGCCTCTGCTTCAATCCCTCCTTGACCCGACGCTCTGTTCCTTGACACAAAGCTTGCACCCCATCTGGAGTCAACTGAGTCCATTCTGTAGTATAGGGTCTTCTCGATAACGCATCAGCATCTCGATTATTCACCCCAGGGCGATACTTCAGGCTGAACCGAAACCCTGACAGAGCGGCCAACCACCGATGTCCCGTTGCGTCCAGTTTTGCAGTAGTAAGGATATAGGTGAGAGGATTATTATCCGTCTTAATCACGAACTCAGCTCCATACAGATAGTCTTTCAACTTGTCCACCACTGCCCACTTCAAGGCTAGGAACTCCAGCTTGTGAGTAGGATAGTTCTTCTCTGAAGGCGCAAGGCTCCGGCTCACGTACGCCACAGGCCTCAGTAATCCATCATACTCCTGATATAGGACTCCTCCCAGACCTTCTCGGCTGGCATCCACATGTAGTTCATACGGCTTATGAGGGTCCGCATAGGCCAAAACAGGAGCTCGGGTTAGACTCTCTTTCAACTTTACAAAAGCTCCTTCACATTGACTGGTCCATTCACCTTGTATAGACTCGAGCTTTCCTTGGCCCCGGAGCTGACGGGTTTTTGTCAGAGACCTTGCAGCCTTCTTCTGTGGTTTCCTTCTGCAGGAGTTTGTTCAGTGGTTGAGCTATTTTCGCAAATCCTCCACAAATCTTCGATAGTATGAACAGAATCCCAAGAAAGATCTAAGTTCAGTGACGTTTCGGGGTCTAGGCCAAGAAGCTACGGCCTCCAACTTCCGAGGGTCTGTCGAACACCTTCTGCTGAGACCACATGTCCTAGATACGTAACAGACGGCAGACAGAATTGGCATTTCTCCAGAGACAGTTTCAGCCCCTCTTCATGGAGCCTCTTCAAGACCTTCTCCAGACGTTGCTCATGTTCTTCCAGAGTCTTCCCAAACACAATTATGTCATCCAGGTACACTAATACTTCGATTAGATTCATATCCCCGACTGTCTTCTCCATCAACCGTTGGAACGTGGCTGGAGCCCCCGTAAGGCCTTGAGGCATTCTGTTGAATTCAAAGAACCCCAGTGGGCAGATGAACGCAGTTTTCTCCTTGTCTTCAGGATGCATTGGTATCTGGTGATACCCACTTCGCAGGTCTAGTACACTAAACCACTTTGCTCCAGACAAACACTGTAGGGCATCTTCAAACCGAGGAGTGGCATATTGATCGGGGATGGTTCTCCGGTTCAATGTGCGGTAGTCTATGCATAAGCGGACAGAACCATTTTTCTTCCGGACCAACACTATTGGAGATGCATATGGACTCCTGGACTCTTGAATCACCTTGGTTCTTTGTAATTCGTTCAGCTGCTCTCGCAGATCATCTAAGTCTCCTAGCCGAACTCGCCTTGATCTTTCACGAAACGGCTTGTCTTCTTGTAGTCGAATATGATGTTCAGTACTCTTAGCCAGGCCCACATCGAACTCATCTTTCGAGAACAATTCCTTCCACTTTAAGACTTGAGACTGAAGACGTTTCTTCCACTCAGGTGAAATGGGAGCGTCCTTGGGGTAGAATCTTTCATCTGGAATCTCTTTACTTTCTCCCCCTCCTGAATCAGTAGAGAGGGGTGTAGCAGACTCTACTTGCCCGATAGGCATTCGTGCTTTAAGAACCACTGGAGAATCCGTCACATTGCACACACTGACCGAGACTCTTCCTCGTGTTCTCTTCAGAGCCTTGGTGGAGATTATTTCAGGAATTACTTCGACTCCGGTTTCACTCCCATGATCAAAAATCGGTTCCCAGCACCACATAGGGACCGGGTTGCGATCCGTTCAACTTGACTGAAGCCCGGAAGCTCGCTACTTCTCCTGCTTGCAGAACCTTCTCCGTTCCACCCAGTCTCCACAGTCTTCCCACTTTGGCAGGTGCCTTTCGTTCTTCGACCATCCTCTGATAGACCGGACGTAACATTGGGTGCACTCCGAGTTGAACCTTCTTCCAACACAATAGGCGTCAGAAGACGCCGCACTAGGTCAGTATTCGTCCCCACTATCAGGGAGCTTCTGTTCGCACCCGAGGGTCGAGGACACACAATGGCCAGTGCATCAAACCCCGGACTGCCCGATGACTTCAGATCCGATCTCCAACTTTACTTGCAGGTACCCGTCATAAGGGAGTTTCTCAGTGCCGATACCCCATATTTCCAAATCCTTCAATTCTTGCAAAGGAATGTGCTTTAAGTGTTTCTCGTAGAAGTCTCTGTAGATCAATGTCACTTGAGCCCCTGAATCTAACAGGGCTTTGGTGTAGACTCCTTCCACTTGGATTGGCACAATAGGAGAAGGACCTATCAGTTGGTCAGGAAATTTGGTGGCGGTATCCGGACGCTTAGACCCAGTTTGCTGTACCCTGGCCTTTTTCTTGGCCCGTGCAGGTTTTGGGTGTGCATTGCTTCCCCATGACGTAGACCCGGATGCTAAGGGAGTGACTCTCTCAGTCCTGGCAGGCTCTACAGTTGGCTCGGCTTTGGCCTCCTCGCCCTCTTAGTCTTTACTTGGTTTCTGGAGCGGGGCTCAACCCTCGGGCACTCAGGTTGCTCCTTTACTGGTGCCCTCTGGCGTTTCCCGCCAGTGAGGTAGATAACAGTCCTTCCAGGGCTTCCAACAGTCCCTTGACTCTATCCTTCTCAGGCTTCCAGCCTTTGCACTGTGCGCGGAAATGGCCCATCTCTCCACACCCGAAACATCTCTTCTTGGAGAGCGGAGACGTAGTTGCTTGTTGAGATTTGGTTAAAAGATTTGGACCAGACGCCACAGCAACTTCCGTCGTCTGCATACCTGTGAGGAATTTCTGCATTTCTGCCTGCATTTCTGTCACCTTCATCAATACCCGGCACAGTTCCGCGTGCGCTTGTTGCAATTCAACTTGAGCTTCCTGAACTTTCTTGACGGTTTTGGACAATTCATCCCGTTCAGGGAGGTTCGATTCTTTAGCAGCCCTCTCTGTAGATTTAAAACCAACTAGGTGTTCTTGTTCGTCCTCATCAGACCCATAGGTATCTAGAGAGTCGCTTTCAGGTTGCAGGCCGCCGCTATGTCTCACAGGTTGTGCATACGCCCTTTCCCCCCGCCTGAAAGATTTCTCTTCTAGTAAAGCCTCTTCCTCTCGCACAACTCGAATCAGTTCCAGGTACTTTAACTCTTGACTACCTGCTCTGCTTCTCAGCTGCATCATCACTGGATCTAAAGGTTGAGAGCCCCTCAGGATCTGTTTTATTCGGATCTTATCTACTTCGGCCGGTTCGGCCCCTTTCTTCAGGAGTATCTGGTGTAGAATCTTATCCAGGCGCCTCATGTACTCGGTCATTCTCTCACCTCTTCTCTGATAGGTGTGTTCGTACTGATATACCAGTTCGGCTGCCTTTTCGGTTCGTCCAAAAACTTCTTCAAGAACGTTTAAGTAATCTAAAGCAGTACAATCTTTTCTGCTCAGTTTCAGGTTTCTCACCGCTTCTGACGCAGGTCCCTTTAAGCTCTCGGTAATCCTTTGCTTTTTCTGGGCCTCAGGGACATCCCACTCATCCAGAGCCTGCATCGCCTGTTCCACCCATTCTTCAAAGGTTTCTTCTCCCGCCGGAGTTGGTACGTTTCCTGTAAAATTTCTTAACCGTCGATAACCGAAGTTAGTGTGAGGAGTGCTTGTTTTCTGACATTTAGCCAGTAGATCTCCAATAGCCACGATAAATTCAGGCCCAATCATGGCCAACGGACTGGGCGCGGAGACACTTGCGGATTCACCACGTGGCGTACTTGGCTTAATTAGTTGGACTTCCACCTCTTCAGCCAGTTTCACGCTCGTGCCCTGAAAACATGGCGGAACACCCTTTCTCCATTCGAGAAGAACATACATGTGACAGGTATCTGGGTTTTTTTCAATGTCCAGAATTAACCCCCGATGATCTGGTGCTAGCGTGGCCATGGCCTGGCGAATCTGATCTTCAGCCCAAGTGTCTGCTGGAATATCCATGACTATACAACATTTCGACTGGCTACTGTGCTCCCCACACCACTCGGCAACAGTGTCTGGATCCATATTTAACCCTTTAGATGCGGTTTTTCCAGAGACTGGATCCCGGAAACGAGCCCCCACGTGTAGCGCTCACTCCCGGAGGAGCCGCTGAAAATGAACCACGGGTCAGTCTCCCCGCACTAGGGAATAAATATACTCCAACACAGTTGTGAGTTTTTATCATTTAAATAGTTTACTAAAATCTTGAGCAGATGTTGAAACACGATATTCACAAGTATTATTACAGTATTTTCGTATCACGGTAACACGCGTAGCGGAAAAGAAACGAAACACGAGGCTTCGTATTTCGGAAAATAAAAAATATTCGCAACCGAACATAAAAGCAATGCAATTTCCCGAAAGTCAGAAAAAAGGACACGTAGCAAAACCCCAAACATACAATCCCTTCGTATTACGGCAAACGCGCAGCAGAAAAAGAGAAAAACATATTCGGAACGTATCTTTATCTTTAATCCCCGTTCCGATTCGTAAAAGGAAATGAGTCCTGCACAAGTTAAGTCCCGGAATGTAAAAGGTGTATATGTATGTGTGTGATACCCGGGTACTGTTCAACTGGCCAGTGAATTTACATGAGGAAAAATGTTCGACTAGTCAGTTGGGGCCCTGTGGACTTTAAAGAGAAAACAGCAGCTTGACCTTTAAACACAAACAGCCTTGGAGGCCTCTCACCCATCCGACGCAGGCTTTAGGCTCCGCTGACCCAGGACGTCTCTCCGCCGGATCTTGACTGGGGATACTAGCGGCCGGATCCGTTGTCTACCTTCCTGCAGCTTGTCCAGCTCCCCGTCTGCTCTCCGTTCGATTCCACCGGTCTGCAGCTGTTGTCTGGGTACTGGCAAGTCTCCTTCTCCTCAGGTGGAGTGACCCAAATAGGAATTACAGGTCTCCCTCAGGCTTTGGCCTAGCTCCTTCAGCGGTCTCCTCAGTGCATCTGCTTTCTCTCATCCCCTGGCGCGCTCTGGAACTTTCTCCACGAGGCAGAGGATGTAAGACTCCAGTCTCCACCCACTTCCTGGCTTCTTGCAAAGCATGCCAGTTATTGTAGTCCCAATGTCCAGCATCTCTGATTGCGATAGTCTCCATCTTGTGGCAAAAAATAGGTACTGCCACAGCAAGATTTTTAGCACAGCGCTACATGTGTATAGCTGAGTGTGTGTGTATGTGTGCTCTTTATATAGCGGAGTGTGTGTGTGTATGTGTGCTCTGTATATAGCAGAGTGTATGTGTGCTCTGTATATAGCGGAGTGTTTGTGTATGTGTGCTCTGTATATAATGGAGTGTGTGTGTGTATAGCGTGTGTGTGTTTGTGTGCTCTGTATATAGCGGAGTGTGTGTGTGTGTTCTGTATATAGCGGAGTGTGTGTGTATGTGTGCTCTGTATATAATGGAGTGTGTGTGTATATAGCAGAATGTGTGTGTGTATATAGCAGAATGTGTGTGTGTATGTGTGCTTTGTATATAGCGGAGTATATGTGTGCTCTGTATATAGCGGAGTGTTTGTATGTGTGCTCTGTATATAGCTGAGTGTGTGTGTGTAAGTGTGCTTTGTATATAGCAGACTGTGTGTGTATGTGTACTCTGTACATAATGGAGTGTGTGTGTATAGCGAGTGTGTGTGTGTGTGCTGACCCCTGGGATAGCCAAAGGTCCAGGGTGGGAGAGATATACACAACCAAGGGGATAGCCAAAGGTCCAGGGCAGGAGAGATATTTCTAGAGGGAGCTGTGTAACAAATCTGTAATAATATCTATAAGATACCACTAGAGGGAGCTGTGTAACAAATCTGTAATAATATCTATAAGATACCACTAGAGGGAGCTGTGTAACAAATCTGTAATAATATCTGTAAAATACCACTAGAGGGAGCTGTGTAACAAACCTGTAATAATATCTATAAAATACCACTAGAGGGAGCTGTGTAACAAATCTGCAATAATATCTATAAGATACCACTAGAGGGCGCTGTGTAACAAATCTGCAATAATATCTATAAGATACCACTAGAGGGCGCTGTGTAACAAATCTGTAATAATATCTATAAGATACCACTAGAGGGAGCTGTGTAACAAATCTGTAATATCTATAAGATACCACTAGAGGGAGCTGTGTAACAAATCTGTAATAATATCTATAAGATACCACTAGAGGGCGCTGTGTAACAAATCTGTAATAATATCTATAAGATACCACTAGATGGAGCTGTGTAACAAATCTGCAATAATATCTATAAGATACCACTAGAGGGCGCTGTGTAACAAATCTGTAATAATATCTATAAGATACCACTAGAGGGAGCTGTGTAACAAATCTGTAATATCTATAAGATACCACTAGAGGGAGCTGTGTAACAAATCTGTAATAATATCTATAAGATACCACTAGAGGGAGCTGTGTAACAAATCTGTAATACTATCTATAAGATACCACTAGAGGGAGCTGTGTAACAAATCTGTAATAATATCTATAAGATACCACTAGAGGGAGCTGTGTAACAAATCTGTAATAATATCTATAAAATACCACTAGAGGGAGCTGTGTAACAAACCTGTAATAATATCTATAAGATACCACTAGAGGGATCTGTGTAACAAATCTGTAATAATATCTATAAAATACCAGCTGCAGAACGACGGACTGGTGTTACAAGCATGATATACATAAATACAGAAAAAATGGCGTCGCGCCCATACTCACCGGAGCGGCAGCAACTGCCAGGAGTAACAGCCCAGTTCATGTATAAAACATAACAAGGAAAAAAGGTGTCATCTGTGCTCGTTTCTATGTGTTCCATGTACAACAAAACTGAGGTTTTTGTTTGTTTCAATGGCCATTGCAACGTAAGCTCACTCGCCACTTCACGGCACCTCTTTACATAGTGAGTACCTAACAAATGTAACCAAAAGGCCGCTCTACTGAGCAGCTCCAAGCCCCTCCTGCTGCTTTTCAGCCAAGGAGAGGCAAAGATATGGTGGGTTTTATTTATACACGCACCAAACACTTCCCATTTGGGATTAAACAAAAAACATGGAAAGAGGAACAGCTGCAGAACGACGGACTGGTGTTACAAGCATGATATACATAAATACAGAAAAAATGGCGTCGCGCCCATACTCACCGAGCGGCAGCAACTGCCAGGAGTAACAGCCCTGTTAATGTATAAAACATAACAAGGAAAAAAGGTGTCATCTGCGCTCGTTTCTATGTGTTCCATGTACAACAAAACTGAGGTTTTTGTTTGTTTCAATGGCCATTGCAACGTAAGCTCACTCGCCACTTCACGGCACCTCTTTACAGAGTGAGTACCTAACAATTGTAACCAAAAGGCTGCTCTACTGAGCAGCTCCAAGCCCCTCCTGCTGCTTTTCATTTTTTCTGTATTTATGTATATCATGCTTGTAACACCAGTCCGTCTTTCTGCAGCTGTTCCTCTTTCCATGTTTTTGTTTTTAATCCCAAATGGGAAGTGTTTGGTGCGTGTATAAATAAAACCCACCATCTCTGCCTCTCCTTGGCTGAAAAGCAGCAGGAGGGGCTTGGAGCTGCTCAGTAGAGCGGCCTTTTGGTTACAATTGTTAGGTACTCACTCTGTAAAGAGGTGCAGTGAAGTGGCGAGTGAGCTTACGTTGCAATGGCCATTGAAACAAACAAAAACCTCAGTTTTGTTGTACATGGAACACATAGAAACGAACGCAGATGACACCTTTTTTCCTTGTTATGTAATATCTATAAGATACCAGTAGAGGAAGCTGTGTAACAAATCTGTAATAATATCTATAAAATACCACTAGAGGGAGCTGTGTAACAAATCTGTAATAATATCTATAAGATACCACTAGAGGAAACTGTGTAACAAATCTGTAATAATATTTATAAGATACCACTAGAGGGCGCTGTGTAACAAATGTGCAATAATACCTATAAAATACCACTAGAGGGAGCTGTGTAACAAATGTGCAATAATATCTATAAAATACCAGTAGAGGGAGCTGTGTAACAAATCTGTAATAATATCTATAAGATACCACTAGAGGGAGCTGTGTAACAAATCTGTAATAATATCTATAAAATACCAGTAGAGGGAGCTGTGTAACAAATCTGTAATAATATCTATAAAATACCACTAGAGGGCGCTGTGTAACAAATCTGTAATAATATCTATAAGATACCACTAGAGGGCGCTGTGTAACAAATGTGCAATAATACCTATAAAATACCACTAGAGGGAGCTGTGTAACAAACCTGTAATAATATCTATAAGATACCACTAGAGGGAGCTGTGTAACAAACCTGTAATAATATCTATAAGATACCACTAGAGGGAGCTGTGTAACAAACCTGTAATAATATCTATAAGATACCACTAGAGGGAGCTGTGTAACAAATGTGCAATAATATCTATAAAATACCAGTAGAGGGAGCTGTGTAACAAATCTGTAATAATATCTATAAGATACCACTAGAGGGAGCTGTGTAACAAATCTGTAATAATATCTATAAAATACCAGTAGAGGGAGCTGTGTAACAAATCTGTAATAATATCTATAAGATACCACTAGAGGGCGCTGTGTAACAAATGTGCAATAATACCTATAAAATACCACTAGAGGGAGCTGTGTAACAAATCTGTAATAATATCTATAAAATACCACTAGAGGGAGCTGTGTAACAAACCTGTAATAATATCTATAAGATACCACTAGAGGGAGCTGTGTAACAAATGTGCAATAATATCTATAAAATACCAGTAGAGGGAGCTGTGTAACAAATCTGTAATAATATCTATAAAATACCACTAGAGGGAGCTGTGTAACAAATCTGTAATAATATCTATAAAATACCACTAGAGGGAGCTGTGTAACAAATCTGTAACAATATCTATAAAATACCACTAGAGGGAGCTGTGTAACAATCCTGTAATAATATCTATAAGATACCACTAGAGGGAGGTGTGTAACAAATCTGTAATAATATCTATAAGATACCACTAGAGGGAGCTGTGTAACAAATCTGTAACAATATCTATAAGATACCACTAGAGGGAGCTGTGTAACAAATCTGTAATAATATCTATAAGATACCACTAGAGGGAGCTGTGTAACAAATCTGTAATAATATCTATAAGATACCACTAGAGGAAGCTGTGTAACAAATCTGTAATAATATCTATAAGATACCACTAGAGGGAGCTGTGTAACAAATCTGTAATAATATCTATAAAATACCACTAGAGGGAGCTGTGTAACAAACCTGTAATAATATCTATAAGATACCACTAGAGGGAGCTGTGTAACAAACCTGTAATAACATCTATAAGATACCACTAGAGGGAGATGTGTAACAAACCTGTAATAATATCTATAAGATACCACTAGAGGGAGCTGTGTAACAAACCTGTAATAATATCTATAAAATACCACTAGAGGGAGCTGTGTAACAAACCTGTAATAATATCTATAAGATACCACTAGAGGGAGCTGTGTAACAAACCTGTAATAATATCTATAAGATACCACTAGAGGGAGCTGTGTAAAAAATCTGTAATAATATCTATAAAATACCACTAGAGGGAGCTGTGTAACAAATCTGTAACAATATCTATAAGATACCACTAGAGAGAGCTGTGTAACAAACCTGTAATAATATCTATAAGATACCACTAGAGGGAGCTGTGTAACAAACCTGTAATAATATCTATAAGATACCACTAGAGGGAGCTGTGTAAAAAATCTGTAATAATATCTATAAAATACCACTAGAGGGAGCTGTGTAACAAATCTGTAATAATATCTATAAGATACCACTAGAGGGAGCTGTGTAACAAATCTGTAACAATATCTATAAGATACCACTAGAGGGAGCTGTGTAACAAATCTGTAATATTATCTATAAAATACCACTAGAGGGAGCTGTGTAACAAATCTGTAACAATATCTATAAAATACCACTAGAGGGAGCTGTGTAACAAACCTGTAATAATATCTATAAGATACCACTAGAGGGCGCTGTGTAACAAATGTGCAATAATACCTATAAAATACCACTAGAGGGAGCTGTGTAACAAATCTGTAACAATATCTATAAAATACCACTAGAGGGAGCTGTGTAACAAACCTGTAATAATATCTATAAGATACCACTAGAGGGAGCTGTGTAACAAATCTGTAATATTATCTATAAAATACCACTAGAGGGAGCTGTGTAACAAATCTGCACATCTTTTCTGTACATCAATAATACCTATAAGATTCCACTAGACTAGAGGAAGCTGTGTAACAAATCTGTAACATCTGTGTATCAATACATATAAGATACCAAAAGAGAGAGCAATGTAACAAATCTGTAACAATTCCTATAAAACTCCAGATGAGGGTGCTCTAACAATTTTGTTCTAACACTAATCACCATTCGAGTGGCAGGATGTACAGTGGCTGATAAAATGGATTTTCTTGACCTGTTCTCTTGTACCCTGCATAATATATACTACCAACTGCATCAAGATTCTTTTTAAATCTGTGAGAAGTGTTTATTATCTTTTTATTGTAGATTGATTAAGCCATGACAGTCCAGATGCCAAAATCACGAGTATAGCAGTGCTTAGTGATACCTTTTTTATTGGACTAACGATCCGTTTAAAAGACAAGCTTTGAAGAGTATATCGCTCTTCTTTAGGTCTGGAAGTTATAATGAGCATAGTATGGTTTCCAGACCTGAAGAAGAGAGATTTACTCTTGAAAGCTTGTCTTTAAAATGGAACGCTAGTCCAAATTGGTATCACTACGTACTGATATAAACCTAAATAATAGTTAGTGCAATCTAGAATGAAATACAACAATTCATGGTGTAGAAAATAGTACAAAATCATACACAGGCCCCTTAGTTCATATTGAACTCACAAGATTGTGAAAATAAACAGGCACATCAAGGATACTGTTACCACTGCTGTTACCGCTCAAGGAATTGCAGCCTTTCCAGTTCAGCCCGCCGCCACAGGAATAAACTCAGAAGCCGTTCCAGTTGTAAAAGATTTATTCGATACAGCAAACACGAATACTCAGATTATATGCAGATTATGCGGGCCCTGCCAACCAGGGAGGATCTCACGGCGGCCACCAGAGAACTGCGCCATTCCCTCTCAGGGGAAATACAGCAGGTGAGACAGGATGTCCTAGGCCTCACCCAGCGTATAGTAGCGGTGGAGGGGGTACACCAGGCACATGAGGACGCTATCCAGGCCCACTCTACACAGTTAACCCTGCATCACACTTTACTTCAAACTCTCACCAGACAACTTGAAGACCTCGAAAACAGGGGCAGGCGCAATAATATTAGAATACGAGGCCTGCCTGAAAACGAACGCGATTCGGATGATTTACACCGCATCCTCACCAACCTATTTAATTTTCTGCTGCAAAAAGCGCCGGATACTGCAGTGGAAATGGAGCGCTGGCATCGCGCCCTAAGATCCCGGGGCCCCCCAGGCAGCCCCCCTCGTGACGTCATTTGTTGTCTCTTAAGGTTTAGCGTCAAGGAGGCTATCATGGCTGGGGCCAGGAATAAGTCGGCCTTACGATTTGAAGGAGCGAAAGTGGAACTCTTTCAAGATGTATCCTTACTCACTTTACATTCTAGGAGGGCACTTAAACCCCTAACATCGGCCCTACAACAAGCGGGATTACAATATCGGTGGATATACCCGGCAGGATTACAAGTACGCACTCCTCAAGGCCCAGTCACGGTGCGTGGTGGTGACGAACTGCCTGAATTTCTCTCCACGCTGAATCTACCGCCCGACACTATCTTGGAATGGCCTGACCCCATACGGTTTCTCACTTCCGCTACGCAGAGGCCTCAACGGGTCCCCCGACAGCGCAGATCACCACGTGGAGCCGTCGCTGACGGACGGTTCGCACAGTTCGATTCACAGGAGGCTTGAGGATTGCACATTGTCCTTTTATTATTATTATTATTCTTTATTTATAAAGCGCCAGCATATTCCGCAGCGCTGTACAATAAGCAGTATAGACAGGGTTACAATACATTGAACAACATTTGACAAACAGTACAGGAGGAGATGAGGCCCTATTCCCGTAGGAACTCACAATCTGGGAGGGTTGGGGTTGGAAACAGGAGGAGAGGACTGTAAGGTGAGAGTGATTGATGGTTGTGTCAGTGAGTTGGGTTGTAGGCTTCCCTAAATAGGAACGTTTTAAGGGAGCGTTTGAAGGAAGAGAAGTTAGGGGAAAGTCTGACAGTACGAGGGAGAGCGTTCCAGAGAGTGTTACATGGCACATTCGTGGAGAAGACATCTAATGGCAGGTTCGAATGCCCCACGCTATTGTTTGTTCAGCTCTGGTGGAGCGAGGTACATTATGTAGACACTGCGTGTGGTGTCGCTACCTCATGCTGCCATTGAAACATTATCTGCGGTTTCGGGGATGGATGGCTCCCCCTCTACGCATACTCTGCATACAAGTCTTGCTACGGAGATGATGCCATCTGACGGCCACGGCGGACCTGCGCTGTGGTCTCTGCAATTTTGGAGAACGTCATACGCCGGTCATACGCCGAATGTATTTCTGCTCCTTTGCTCTCCCTTTTCCGCATTTTTCGCCTGGAATGGGTGTGTGGTTTTTATAGCACCATTAATAGTAGTTATCAAGAAGACACAATAATTATGGTCGTTCGACAGCGGGTGAGATTCGCCTGGAGACTCTGGTTTCGTAATTTGTACATTTTTTCTTCTTTTGTTTTTAGTACAGGATATTGTTGCACTTATCTTAATCTCATGTCAGGATACGTCTCCCTGGGGTATTAGCCCACTCCGGAAGGAGTTGTTTAGGCGGGGCATCTCTCCGCTTCGCTCTGAGCGTCGGCTGGGATTTACACCCCGCTTAGGGCACACGCTCGCGGTATTTTGTTTAGGTTTAACTGTTTTCTTTTTGTATTCACCCTCCTCCTTTCCCTACCCCTTTCCCCCCTTGGTACACCCACCTCAGGTTCTTGTATAAAGGTTAGATATCATGGCATACCAGCACAGACCATTGCTCATACGCTCTATTAATGCTGGAGGATTGAACATACCTGCTAAGAGACATATTGCTTTACGGGATTTTGCTAAGGCTCAGGTCTCGGTGGCTCTTATTCAGGAGACACATTGTTTGTGTGACAAGGCACCGGCACTCTGGAGCGCTTCATACCTTCTGGGGTTTTATAGCAATTACAGGGAGGGTAAATCTCGAGGGGTGGCTATTCTATTTGCTAAGCATGTACCATTCCAATTGTTGGCCCACAAGGTGGATGATGAGGGCAGATATGTCATGGTCAAAGGCACTATTGGAGAACAGTTATACACCTTTGTTTCTATTTATCTCCCCAACCGCAGACAACACATAGCCCTTAAGACGATCATGTCTGTGGTCGCTGATTTCCAGGAAGGCACCCTGGTGGTGGGAGGTGATTTTAACCTTCCACTGGATCCTAAGCTTGATACCTCACGTGGGTCTACCTGTGTTCCCTTATCGGTCATCCGCTCGACACGACTAACATTACTGGACTCCACCCTGACGGATTGCTGGAGGGCGTTGCATCCCTCCACCAGGGACTATACGCACTACAGCTCTTTACACAAATCATACTCCCGCATTGACCACATCTTTCTCGCATTCGCACAATCACATCTTATTAGATACGCCTCAATTGGCTCACAGATATGGTCTGACCATTGCCCAGTAGATGTAGAACTCAACTCATGCTTGTACAGACCTAAGGCGTCCCATTGGCGGCTGAACGAAACTCTATTGTCTGACCAGATAGTTCTCTCCGGCCTAAAGGAAGCGGTATCTCAGTACTTCACAGACAACTCAGTTCCTGACGTCACCCCTCCCTTGCTGTGGGAAGCCCATAAAACCACAGCAAGGGGATATCTCATTAAACAAGGGGCTCGCCTTAAGAGGGAGCGCATAGCACGACAGGAGGATTTGATGGCCCAGATCCGCATATTGGAAGCCTCTCATAAAGCCACGAGCTCTGAGGAGGACTATGTGCGGCTCTCGGCCCTTAGAGCGGATTTAAACTCACTGCTAAATATTAAAGCTCAGAGGTCCTTTACACACTATAAACATCTATTTTTTGAACACGGCAACAGGTGTGGCAGACTGCTAGCCAGAGTTCTACGCAAAAAACGCAGTTCGGCTTACATTTCTAAAATCACGGACAGGTCGGGGGGGAAACACTCTCTGCCTTCCTCTATGCTGGGGGTATTTCGTTCCCATTTTCATTCACTATATAATCTAGACAAGACGACACCACCTACATTCTCTTTGACACATAAGATTGAGACGTATCTACAAACTCATGTTAAACGCAAATTGTCGATAGCAAACAGACAACTTATAGAAGTCCCTATTACGGATGAGGAACTTCGCATAGCCATCACTGACACCCCTACGGGTAAGGCCCTGATGGCTTGTTGCTTTTGTATTACAAAAAACTTCTAGATACACTGATACCGCAATGGTTATACGCATTCAACTCCCTCACGCAGGGTGGGTGCCTCCATCCCGCCACACTTACAGCCACGGTTACCCTACTCCCAAAACCAGGAAAGGACTTGGATAAATGTAGTGATTACAGACCTATATCGCTGCTTAACCAGGATGTCAAGCTGTTTGCCAATGTGCTGGCCACCCGACTTAAGCCATTCATCCCTGGTTTGGTACATGCGGATCAGACGGGCTTCATTCCTGGGAGGGAGGCGAAGGATAGTACTGTCAGGGCAGTGAACTTAATACACGGTTCACCACGTTTAACCACTGCTCCTTTTCTGCTCCTGTCCACTGACTGTGACAAAGCTTTCGACCGGGTTCGTTGGGATTTCCTATTTCGAACTCTGTCACATATGGGACTGGGGGAGAATATGATTCTCTGGATCCGGGCATTGTACACGCACCCTTCAGCCCGCATTAATGTTAATGGGATCCTGTCTGACTCATTCCCCATTTCAAATGGCACCAGACAGGGTTGTCCCCTCTCGCCTCTCCTGTTCGCGTTATCTCTCGAACCCTTTTTACAAGCAGTCAGGGACGCCCCGGATATAGCCGGATTGAGGGTGGGTAATACAGAACATCGGCTGGCTGCATATGCCGAGGATTTATTGTTTTTTGTGCGCTCCCCTAAGGTCACCCTGCCTACTTTGCTGCGTATATTTGCCGACTATGGAACTCTGAGTAATTTAAAATTGAATATGGATAAGTCCGAAATTATGCCTGTCCTCATTCCCCCTAGAGAAGCACTAGCTCTGCAATCTTGGTTCCC
Organism: Leptobrachium leishanense; assembly: GCA_009667805.1. NCBI lineage: Eukaryota > Metazoa > Chordata > Amphibia > Anura > Megophryidae > Leptobrachium > Leptobrachium leishanense. Next base: position 396,783,365 of record CM019065.1, on the reverse strand, counting down.
CTTTAAATGGTGCCAGGGCCAACTTAAATATCTTGGCATGTTTTTGACACCGGACACTAATGACCTTTACCGAGCTAATTTCCAGCCACTTTTAGCCTCCCTTGAACTAGATTTACGCAGGTGGGCTCTCCCGCATATATCGTGGTTTGGTCGCATTAATACTATAAAAATGTCAGTCCTGCCCAGAATATTGTATCTGTTTCAGACACTGCCTATTAGCTTCCCAAACCTCTTTTTTAAACGACTAAACTCCATGTTCCGCACTTTCGTGTGGAATGGTAAAGCACCTCGAGTTAAGCTTAATCTGTTGACTACACCTCGCTCCATGGGCGGCATGTCCATGCCACACATTTGGCATTACTACTGCGCGACTCATATGCAACGCCTGGTGGAATGGGGCAAAAACGCATCACCTAAATTGTGGGTGGGAATTGAAAAACGGTTTGCAGGCGATAACTTAGCTGTCTTGCCATGGATGCCTCGGAACTTGGCAAGCCCCCTACACAATGCGCTCCCAACTACATTGGCCACGCTTTCCGTATGGCGCTCCCTGCAGACTAAGCTACCGGTGGCTCCCTATCCCTCCCCATTGATGCCACTACAACATCTACCGGTATTCTCTAGGCACCTCATCCCTACGGCACCTACAGATGACCCTCCCTCCCCACTCCCGCGTCATTTCTTAACGGCTGGCGCTCAGGTGGCAGAAGATCGACTACCATATAGCCGCCCTTTAGGATTTCTGGGTAAATTCCACCTCCATCGGCTCATATCCTATCTGGGCTCGCTGGCACCGCTAGATAAATATTGTAGACCCCTCACAATATTTGAATCCATCTCGCATCGAGGGACAACTCCCCCGCACAGTATATCACTTTTCTATGGCCTCCTCCAATCACTTTCTTCACCTCCGACTAAGTTCTGTGACAAATGGGAAGCCTCCTTTCGCATAACGTTAAAGGATGAGGACTGGTCTAAGATCTACACCCTTGCCCACTGTTGCACCCCCTCCACTAGGATACAGGAAGTCAATTATAAAATATTGTATAGATGGTACCGCACACCGGACAGATTAAGTCACTTCTCAGGTGGGGGTGGGGATCTGTGCTGGAGATGTTGTGCGCCACATGCGGACCATCTACACATCTGGTGGTCGTGTCCGAAAGTGCAGACATTCTGGGAACGTATACATGAATACGTGTGTAAGCTGGTGGAGCCCTCTCCTCCGTTTACGCCGGAATTTTATCTGTTACACCACACGCCTTACAGCATCTCAGGCTATAAAAAATCTATCATTCCATGTCTGTTACATGCTGCACGGCTCACGATCCCCAGATTTTGGAAACAAGATATCTCCCCCCCCCCACTTTCAGTATGGTTTGATGAAATGGAGTTCATTCGTGGGGTAGATGAACTCACTTTCCGTGCCCGAGATCGCTACACGGAGTATTCTACAAAATGGTATAACTGGTTCTCTGATATACGCAGAATCTCCTGAACCCTTTACACCTCTTGCATTGTGTCATCAGCCTTGGGTACTCTGTTTTATGTTTATGTTTATACCCTGAGTCCTTATGGCTCTTTTTCCCTGTATTATTGTCTCACCCCTCCTTAAAGTTATAACTATCATATGTATCATTACTTTGAAATGGGCGACTTTGGCCCTCTTTTATTGTTGGCTTGCTATTTGTCATATGCCTGGTAACGTGATGCTCAATGTTTTCCTTGTATTTCTGTAATGTGCCTTATTTTGAATAAACTTGAATATGTAAAAAAAAAATAGAGGGGATAATACATGACATAACCTCTCAACGGGTCATAAATATAATTCCCATATTTAAATATGCGTGTGAATGCAACTGCACACACACACACACACACATATATAAATAAAAAGATACATAATTCTTTATTGTTACAAACAATTTTTTATATCAAGATCCACATTAAGACCACCCTTTTTCCAGGTGCCCATCCGGTAAATCCATTCTGTCTCCTTTCTGGCTAAGACCTTTATAAAATCACCACCCCGCCAGTTCCTCTGTGCAACATCTAAACCAATACATATAAAATTATTGAGATTAAATCTGGGACAGCTATTACAATGCAACGGAACACTATGGTCAAACCTATTGCGTCTAATGTTTCCCCATCCGTTCCAGAATCCTCACTCTTAATTCGCGCAATGTCCTCCCAATGTATTGAGCCCCACAGGGGCATTCTAAAAGGTAAATCACCCCTTTCGTAGTGCAGTTAATGAAGGACCTAATCTCAAATTCTTTATTTAAAAGATTACTCCTAAAAGAGAGAGTTTTATGTGATTGGTGTAGACAAGCTTTGCATCTCCCATATCTAAAAAACCTTTTGGTTTTCCGCTGTTAAAAATACCCTGTGTCTCTCTTTTAATTATAGGCAACTGACTAGGTGCTAGAGTGTCCTTTAAATTATTTGCTTTCCTAAAGATCACCAAAGGCGAGCTGGGGATACTATCTTGCAAAATCGGATCCGCCCGTAATTTATTTATTTATTTATTTATAAAGGATTTTACCAGGAAGGATACATTGAGATTTCTCTCGTTTTCAAGTATGTCCTAGGTTCAAGAACATTGAAGTGTTACAGTTACAGAAATACAAAGTAATACAATGCAAGATATTAAAAAACAACACAAATATACAGATTAACAGAAAATAAATATGTAGGAAATATAGTCACTAGGTTACATGTTTACATGTAATACATGCCAATGTTTTCTTAAACTGGCTCTGATCCTATCTGCATGAGGGTCCTATTGGGTGGTAAAAGCAAAACCAAAATCCTTCCTATTTACCTTCTTGTTTAATAACATTTCCCTTCTTTACCCCAAAAAATTATTTTCTATCTCTATTTTTAATCTCTTCTAAATCCCTTTGAATCATATTGACCTTATAACCTTTCTGTCAATATTTATTCACCATATTTGATGCTTGGCTTTCGAATTTAAAGATGCGTCCATCGTATATCTCTATAAGAGGAAAGGGAATCGACAAGTCTGTGATAATCACAGAGGAATATCACTGCTTTCCATCGCAGGCAAGATCCTTGCACGAGTATTGCTGAACCGCCTGACTGACCACCTGGAACAGGGTTTATTACCAGAGACCCAGTGTGGCTTCCGCAAAGAACGCGGCACTGTGGACATGATCTTTGCAGCCCGACAGCTCCAAGAGAAGTGTCAAGAGCAGAATCGTGAATTGTATACCACCTTTGTAGATCTCACCAAGGCTTTTGACACTGTCAGTCGCGAAGGTCTGTGGCGCATCATGTCGAAGTTTGGGTGCCCTGATAGATTCATCTTAATGGTACGTCAGTTCCACGACGGCATGACAGCTTGTGTACTGGACGATGGAGATGCTTCAAAGGCCTTTCCCGTTACAAATGGCGTCAAGCAAGGCTGTGTGTTGGCACCGACTCTGTTTAGCATAATGTTTTCAGCTATGCTATCAGAAGCCTTCCAGAGCACTTCCTTGGGAGTTAGCCTGAGATACAGAACCGATGGGAAGCTGTTCAACCTGCGTAGACTCCAGGCTGTCACCAAGGTAAAGGATACTGTGCTACGAGACTTCCTTTTTGCTGATGACTGTGCCCTGAATGCTGCATCAGAGCAGGAAATGCAAGCCAGTGTGGACAAATTCTCAGCAGCATGTGACAACTTTGGCCTCCTTATCAACACAAAGAAGACCGAGGTGATGCATCAGCCAGCTCCGAAAGCCCAACATCAAGAGCCCACCATCACAGTGAAGGGACAAAAGCTGCAAACAGTGGACCAATTTACTTACCTAGGCAGCACCCTTTCCCACGCAGTGACAATTGACATTGAGGTCAACTGCAGAATAGCCAAGGCAAGCTTTGCATTTGGCAGACTATCGACTAACGTGTGGGACCGCCGTGGAATAAGCCTTGACACAAAGCTCAAAGTCTACCGAGCAGTAGTGTTAACTACGCTGATGTATGCCAGTGAGACTTGGACTGTATACAGGAGGCATGCTAGGCAACTGAATCGCTTCCACATGACATGCCTCCGCAGACTTCTCAGGATCCGGTGGCAGGATAAGGTGCCAGACACAGAAGTCCTTTCAAGAGTAGGCCTGCTATCAGTTTACACCCTGCTGATGAAAGCCCAGACACGCTGGGCAGGTCATGTTGCAAGGATGCCTGATCATCGCATCCCTAAACAGCTCCTCTACGGTGAGCTGTCTCAAGGAAAGCGGTCGCACGGGGGACAAAGGAAGCGATACAAAGATACACTGAAAGCCTCCCTCAAGTCCATGGATATTGATATCACCTCCTGGGAAATCTTGGCACAAGATCGATCGACATGGCGCATGCTGACCCTCCAAGGCTGCCAGATATTTGAGGACAGAAGAGCAACCATAGCACAAGAGAAGCGAGCACTTCGCAAAGTCAGAACTGCAAATGTTGCAACAGGGGTACCCACACATGTCTGCTCGACGTGTGGCAGAACATTTCGTGCCCGAATAGGACTCATCAGCCATCTGCGGACACACCGTGGACCACCCACAACCTACTAGATGTCAAGGTCCTCATCGAATACGATGGACGAACATCATCATTCACCATATTTGATGCTTGGCTTTCGAATACTTCTTGTTCAGAACAATTTCTTTTTAATCTAATCAATTGACCTTTAGGGACATTATCTAACCATTTAGCTGCATGTGCACTTTTTCTATCAATTGCAGTATTGACACTAGTTTGTTTTAAACAGGTTTTAGTCTCCAATTTCCCATTTTTCAAATAAATTGTGAGATCTAAAAAATCTATAGAGATGGGTCACTTTGGGAAGTAAATGATAAATTAAAATTGCTCCTTTCCAAGGATTTTATAAAAATTCTTAAAGATTCTACATTCCCTCTCCAAATAATAAAAATATCATCTATAAACCTCCGCCATCGTACGAGATCGCCCCTGGCCATGCCAGACCAGACATACTGGTTCTCCCACCTATGCATATACAGGTTGGCATACGGGGGGGGGGGGCAAACCTCGTTCCCATGGAGGTACCGCACGACTGCAAATAAAAAACATTGTCAAAACTAAAATAGTTATGTCTTAAAAAAAAAGTGATAGCTTCCACCAAAAAAGTAATTTGGGCATAAGGTAAGGAACTTTCTTACCTCAAACATTGGGTTACTTCCCATACACCTTTTTCATGGGGAATTGACGTATAGAGAGACACCACGTATAGAGAGACAAACGTTTGTCTAACCACCATTTTAAATGTGGTGTCTCTCTATACGTCAATTCCCCATGAAAAAGGGGTACGGGAAGTAACCCAAAGTTTGAGGGAAGAAAGTTCCTTACCTTATGCCCAAATTACTTTTTTGGTGGAAGCTATCACTTTTGTTTTTACACATAACTATTTTAGTTTTGACAATGTTTTTTATTTGCAGTCGTTCGGTACCTAGAAAAAGTGCACATGCAGCTAAATGGTTAGATAATGTCCCTAAAGGTCAATTGATTAGATTAAAAAGAAATTGTTTTGAACAAGAAGTATTTGAAAGCCAAGCATCAACTATCGTGAATAAATATAGACAGAAAGGTTATAAGGTCAATATGATTCAAAGGGATTTAGAAGAGATTAAAAATAGAGATAGATATAGATAGATAGATAGATAGATATAATTGTTTTGGGGAAAAAAGGGAAATGTGTTATTAAACAAGAATGTAAATAGGAAGGATTTTGGTTTTACTTTTACCACCCAATAGAACCCTCATGCAGATAGGATCAGAGCCAGTTTAAGAAAAGATTGGCTTGTGTTATGGGCGGATCCGATTTTGCAAGATAGTATCCCCAGCTCGCCTTTGGTGATCTTTAGGAAAGCATATCATTTAAAGGACACTCTAGCACCTAGTCAGTTGCCTATAATTAAAAGAGAGACACATGGTATTTTTAACAGCGGAAAACCAAAAGTTTTTTTTAGATATGGGAGATGCAAAGCTTGTCTACACCAATCACATAAAACTCTCTCTTTTAGGAGTAATCTTTTAAATAAAGAATTTGAGATTAGGTCCTTCATTAACTGCACTACGAAAGGGGTGATTTACCTTTTAGAATGCCCCTGTGGGGCTCAATACATTGGGAGGACATTGCGCAAATTAAGAGTGAGGATTCTGGAACGGATGGGGAAACATTAGACGCAATAGGTTTGACCATAGTGTTCCGTTGCATTGTAATAGCTGTCCCAGATTTAATCTCAATAATTTTATATGTATTGGTTTAGATGTTGCACAGAGGAACTGGCGGGGTGGTGATTTTATAAAGGTCTTAGCCAAAAAGGAGACAGAATGGATTTACCGGATGGGCACCTGGTAAAAGGGTGGTCTTAATGTGGATCTTGATATAAAAAATTGTTTGTAACATTAAAAAATAGTTTGTAACAATAAAGAATTATTTGTCTTTTTTTAATTATATATGTGTGTGTGCAGTTGCATTCACACGCATATTTAAATATGGGAATTATATTTATGACCCGTTGAGCTGCTATGGTCATGTATTAACCCTCTATTTTTATTATTATTTTTTATGTTTAACAAAAGAAGAGGGGGTGAAGCGCCCACCGGAAGAGTATCTATCCCACTCGCTGAATATTGAATATGGGGGTTCCTCTAAATACCCAAGTGACAATTTGCAAAGAGAAATACAATACAGCGCTCAAAGACCTAAGTCCATGGGAAAGTGGGGTAGACACAAAATATGTCCATAAACAGTAGTCCTTGTCTTTAGGAGTAGATCTTCTTGAAAATGCAGACGGAGTATGCACTGTAGGAAAAAACACAAAGAGGACCAAAAATTGTGCAGTATGATAGCACCCAAAATGAGAGCAACTTATATTGATGTTTAACTCACATTCTGGGGAGCCCACAACCGGCTCCTGGGAATAAAGCAGGCAGGGACTTTATATTAGGTGCCCATAGACCCTCCAATCGATTTCTCCAGAATTCGTCGAAAGAGGAATGCTGTAGGGAAATCTGGAGGTGCTTCATCTGTATAAGCTGCTGGAGCAGGGAGGAACATGTAAGCTGTGTTATTATAGAGGAGCGGCGCAGGAGGCTGTTCATGTATCGCTCCTTTGCTAATGTGCTAATGTGCTAATAAGTTGCTCTCATTTTGGGTGCTATCATACTGCACAATTTTTGGTCCTCTTTGTGTTTTTTCCTACAGTGCATACTCCGTCTGCATTTTCAAGAAGATCTACTCCTAAAGACAAGGACTACTGTTTATGGACATATTTTGTGTCTACCCCACTTTCCCATGGACTTAGGTCTTTGAGCGCTGTATTGTATTTCTCTTTGCATATTTTTTATGTTTCCCTGATTGGGAGTCGTTATGTAGGGCCCCCAGGACGCCTTTTGAGGTATTTAGAGGATAGAATTGTTCCTTCCCTTAAGAAGAATTTGTGTCAACGACACTATCGGGGGACAAACCTCTAGAGCTGTACATCTCTTGGAATAATTGCCGAAGAATATCCGATACGTCATTTCCGATGGAAGAAGCTGGTCCCGCGCATGCGCGGTGGATGGAACGCAAGGACCGGAAGTAAAGACAGAAGAGAAGATTAGAGACTAATGCGTATTGGGATTTGTATTTAAGGGCGTCAGCGATGGGGATGGACTTGACACTTTCTCACCCTGATGAAGTTTGGGTTATTACCAAACGAAACGCGTTGGCGTATTCGTGTTTGCTGTATCGAATAAATCTTTTACAACTGGAACGGCTTCTGAGTTTATTGCTGTGGCGGCGGGCTGAACTGGAAAGGCTGCAATTCCTTGAGCGGTAACAGCAGCGGTAACAGCATCCTTGATGTGCCTGTTTATTTTCACAATCTTGTGAGTTCAATATGAACTAAGGGGCCTGTGTATGATTTTCTACTATTTTCTACACCATGAATTGTTGTATTTCATTCTAGATTGCACTCCCTATTATATAGGTTTATATCTATTTTGGGGCGCCGATTGGAGGAGACGCCAGAGGGAGGTGCATCTAAAAAGTACGATTCCTTTTTTGTGTGACATCACTATTTGGTTGTATCACTACGTATTGTTATACTCTGGTGATTTAACTTTTTTATTTTAATAACAGAACATACTCAGCTTCTTTTCTGCTGTCTTCTCTCTTTCTTCATCCATCAGTGAACTCGTCCAGACCCCTTTCCTCTAAGTATGGAACACATTGGAATAAATCTCCCTCCCAAACTGTTTTCCAAGACAAGGATCACAAAGTTCTTAAAAGCTGAAGAAATAGGAGTAATTCTGTGTAAGTAAATCATAAGAAGTAAATAATACCAAGTCCTAAAATGCCTTTTACTATACTGTATTTAAAGGGCCAGTACCACCAAAAAATGCAATGACCTTATTGTGTTTATGTTGCTGATATGTTACATGTGTATTGTTTTCTCTTGCATGTTTAGAAAATATTTTTCCTCTATATGTGTCACTGGGTGCATCCATTGTGTGATATTTCCCCTATATGTGTCACTGGGCGCATCCATTGTGTGATATTTCCCTCTATATGTGTCACTGGGTGCATCCATTGTGTGATAGTTTCCTCTATATGTGTCACTGGGTGCATCCATTGTGTGATATTTTCCTCTACACGTGTCGCTGGGCGCATCCATTGTGTGATATTTTCCTCTATATGTGTCACTGGGCGCATCCATTGTGTGATATTTTGTATCTTTCCATCACTTGCTCCTCACTGTGTGGCTTTGGCCATAGAATGGAGTGAATGGGTCAGTCACCGACTCACAGCATTGTATTGTGTGGGATGTATTTAAAGGCTAAAAGTTGTAGGACACTGGGGTCTCTGGAAATTCGTCAGATGTTAAAATGTATTTTTTTCTAAGTATCAATAGTAAAAAGCCAAACTATGGGTGGTAACACAAACATAACAAATAGTATATATATTACTACAAGGGATCATACCTTTGCACGTCGGCAAATGTGGTATATATGATTCAGTGCATGGCGTGTGATAAGGGCTGCTATATTGGTGAAACCAGCCTTAAACTAAATCTCAGGATGAACCAGCACAGACACTCCATCAAGTACCACCAGGAAAATACATATTGTACCCCAGTGGGACATCACTTCAATCTAACAGGCCACTCCATCCAAAACCTCAGAATTAAAATCCTCAAAGGCCATTTTAAAGATCACCTGGAACGCAAAACATATGAAATGAATATTATCACATATTTCAACAGTATAAAACAAGGACTTAATGTAGATTCCGGTTTTCTAACCCACTATAATAATGTCACATATTATTCATAATTCCTATTTTTCTGTGTCTTCCCCATACTCACTGTTTTGTGGTTTTTTTTTGTTCTGTCCTTTCACATTCCCTTTGAAGTGGACATGATTTCATCAATGTCGTCTTATGTGCCTGAGACAATTAAATGCTCTTTTTTTTTTCCCCTCCGACCATGCCATTTGAAGATGTACAACATCTAACACCCCCAACTGTGCACCCTATGAATGTCCCACTGTTTAATTCTACATTCTGATCAGTAAGCTTCTATACCTGACGAAGGGAGGATCACTCTCGAAAGCTTGTACTTTAAATGTAACGTTAGTCCAATAAAAAAGGTATCACTACAGACTGCTACAGTGGGAAGAAAAAGTATGTGAACCCTTTGGGATTACGTGGAGTTTTGCATGAATTGGTCATAAAATGTGCTCTGATCTTCATCTAAATCACAACAATTTGAAAAACACAGTCTGCTTAAAATAATACAACACAAACATTATACGTTTTCATGTGTTTATTGAACATAACATGTAAACATTCACAGTGCAGGGTGGAAAAAGTATGTGAACCCCTAGCCTAATGACTTCTACAAGAGCTAATTGGAGCCAGGAGTGAGCCAACCTTGAGTCCAATCAGTGTGATATTATTGGATGTGTTGCTGAAAGCTGTCCTGCCCTTTAAAAACACACACCAGTTTTGGGTTTACTGGTTTCAAGAAGCACTGCCTGATGTGAACCATGCCTCGCAGAAAAGAGCTCTCAGAAGACAATCAATCTACGATCAAGAATTGTGGACTTGCATGAATTTGGAAAGGGTTACAAAAGTATCTCCAAAAGCCTTGATGTTCATGTGTCCACGGTAAGACAGACTGTCAACAAATGGAGAAAGTTCAGCACTGTTGCTACTCTCCCTAGGCGTGGTTGTCCTGTAAAGATGACTGCAAGAGCACAGCGCAGAATGCTTAGTGAGGTAAAGAAGAATCCGAGAGTGTCAGCTAAAGACTTACAGAAATCTCTGGCACATGCTAACATTTTTGTTGACACATCTACAATAAGGAAAACATTAAACAAGAATGGAGTACATGGGAGGACACCACGGAGGAAGCCATTGCTGTCCAAAAAGAATATTGCAGCACATTGAAGTTTGCAAAAGAGCACCTGGATGTTCCACAGCACTACTGGCAAAATATGCTGTGGACAGATGAAACCAAAATTGAGTTGTTTGGAAAAAACACACAACACTAATGTGTGGAGAAAAAAAGGCACAGCACACCAACATCAAAACCTGTAAAACCACTGTAAAACATGGCGGAGGGAGCATCATGGTTTGGGGCTGCTTTGCTGCCTCAGGACCTGGACGGATTGTTGTCATTGATGGAAAAATGAATTCCAGAGTTTATCAAGAAAGACATTTTGCAGGAAAACGTAAGACCATCTGTCCGCCAACTGAAGCTCCGCAGAGGATGTGTGATGCAACAGGACAATGACCCAAAGCATACAAGTAATTCAACAAAAGAATGGCTTCAACAAAACAAAATACGCCTTCTGGAGTGGCCCAGTCAGAGTCCTGACCTCAACCCGATTGAAATGCTGTGGCATGACCTTAAGAGAGCGATTCACACCAGACATCCCAAGAATATTGCTACACTGAAACAGTTTTGTGAAGAGGAGTGGTCCAAAATTACTCCAGTTCGTTGTACAAGTCTGAGCTGCAACTACAGGAAACATTTGGTTGAGGTTATTGCTGCCAAAGGAGGGTCAACCAGTTATTAAGTCCAAAGGTTCACATACTTTTTCCACTCTGCACTTTGAATGTTTACATGTTCTGTTAAAAAAAACCATGAAAACATATAATGTTTGCGTTTTATTATTTTAAGCAGACTGTGTTTTTTCAATTGTTGTGACTTAGATGAAGATCAGAGCACATTTTATGACCAATTCATGCAAAACTCCACGTAATCCCAAAGGGTTCACATACTTTTTCTTGCCACTGTATACTTTGGGTTTTTATTTATATATATATAGATACCCTGTGTATATCCAGCCTAGCTGCGTGAATACTTAATGAAGTTGGTTGTCTAAGTGTTTAAATAGGTATATAGTATCTAGGAGGCAGGGGCGGACTGACAATACTCAGGGCTCCCGGACCAAATAATGCAAGGCCCCCCTACCAGACTCGACCCATGACCCCACCCAAATCCCTCCTCTGCACCCCACCTCTACAAGAAGTTAAAAAACAAGTGTAATCTAAATCCCCTGCCCAGCCCGTTTTAGCTAAAATGCTGCGTGAAGTGGAAGAGTTTCCTCCACCCCATCCAGTGTCACCAGCAGCCAGGGAAAATGGGTGCAGGCCAAGACATTGTGCTGTCTGGGTCCAAGAATGAAATGCTGTAAAAAAAAGATTTAAAAAAAAACACATCACACCTATGCATTTCATTGAGTTTCAGAACTAAAAAAATTCACATATTGTACGGTGTGTATGAGTGTATCACAGAGCTGCACAGCAATAAAACTCACAGTAATGTGCGGTGTGTATGAGTGCATCACAGAGCTGCACAGCAATAGAACTCACAGTAATGTGCGGTGTGTATGAGCGTATCACAGAGCTGCACAGCAATAAAACTCACAGTAATGTATGGTGTGTATGAGCGTATCACAGAGCTCCACAGCAATAAAACTCACAGTAATGTGCGGTGTGTATGAGTGTATCACAGAGCTCCACAGCAATAAAACTCACAGTAATGTGCGGTGTGTATGAGCATAGCACAGAGCTGCACAGCAATAAAACTCACAGTAATGTGCGGTGTGTATGAGCATATCACAGAGCTGCACAGCAATAAAACTCACAGTAATGTGTGGTGTGTATGAGCGTATCACAGAATCCACAGCAATAAAACTCACATCCACACACTGCACATTACTGTGAGTTTTATTGCTGTGGAGCTCTGTGATACGCTCATACACAGCGCACATTACTATGTTTTATTGCTGTGGAGCTCTGTGACATGCTCATGCAAACCACATATTATAAAGGTTATTCAGAAAGCACAGGAATATCAGTGAAATTTCGGTGCTTTCATGTTCAGCGAGCTTCGGCGATTCCATTTCGCCTACCCTGTGGCAAACACAGTAACTTAAACCATTAAAAATGCAATAAGATGTGTTTAAATAATAAAAAAGGTCCTTTAAAAAACTAATAAAACGGTCTGAATAAAAAAAAAAAAAGGGGCAAATCTTGTTGGAGAAGGCAAATTTAAGGGATTATTCAAAGAGACTAATTTGCCACCAGATTGTTCCGAAAAGTGAATTTCCCTGTATGGTACAATGTCGTGGCCATTTGGCTATTCAGAAAGCATGCAAATATTGATGAATTGCCACGAAATACGGTGCCTGTTCGGCGGCAGTAGAATACAGTGCTGTTCGGCGGCAGTGGAATACAGTGCTGTTCGGTGGCAGTGGAATCCCCATAGAGAAGCAATGGTTAATCTATTCAGGATTTGTTTTGAAAATTCTGTAAAAGACCTTTTGTATTATTATTCATAGGATCTTATATATTATTTCCAGGCACTTTTTTGTTGTTGTTTTCAACGCCTTTTAAGAATTGTGGTGTGTTTTTTTTAAAATATATATATATATATTTACCCCTGTCCGGCGGCTATTGGCTTTTTCTGGCGGCCGATCTGCGGTCTGTTCGGCTGCGTTCGGCGGATCGTCGGCTGTGTGCGGCGGATCCCTTTGAAGAGTCTGTGGGGGGGGGGCTATTTGTTTTAGGGGGGGCTATAGGTTATATGGACAGCTGACCTTGGAGTCACCTTATCTGACAGGTGGACCTGCCTGACACTGCACACAAAACACTATCGCCCTGCACCTACACATGTATCACACCCCCTGACACTGCACACTCACACTGCACTTAAGTGTGCATACATGTGTAGGTGCAGGGCGAAAGTGTTTTGTGTGCAGTGTCAGGGGGTGTGATACATGTGTAGGTGCAGTGCAATAGTGTTTTCTGTATCACCCCCCCAGCACTACACACTCACACAAAACACTCTCACATTGCACTTAAGTGTAATTACCCCCTGACACTACACTCTCCCAAAACACTCACTGCACTCTCACAATCCCCCCACTCTCCCAAAATGCTCACTCTGCACTCACAACCCCCCCACTCACACAAACCCTCACTCTGCACTCACAACCCCCCACACTCACACAAAACCCTCACTCTGCACTCACAACCCCCCCACACTCACACAAAACCCTCACTCTGCACTCACGACCCCCCCTCACACAAAACACTCACAACCCCCCCCACACAAAACAATGTTTCATGGAAGCACAGACCACATTGCTGAATGGACCACCACTAGGCTGGGTCCGGGCCCTCCCACGCCCAGGCCCTCGGTCCAGGTCAGATCCAGCCAAGTGCTCAGTCTGCCCCTGCTAGGAGGTATAGAAGGAAAGCGGGCCTTCAAGGGTCTGTGGCTATAGGACAGAGAGAGGAAATAGCTGGCTATCTATCATATCTATAACATAGTTGCTGCAACAGCAGCCTTGGAAGCCCAGAGTGGTATATAGTGTTAAGATATCTGGGAGTGCTCTCAAATGTGTAAATCAGAGATGAACTCCAACTGGGCAGGCTGGGATCAGGAAAGATAAACCGAGCAAAGAAATTTCAAAAGAAAGCACTCACAGCTCTACGCGTTTCGCCAAACTGGCGTCAACAGGAGCTTAGAAAGAGTGACATGCAGCTCAGAGGACAAAGTCTGTAATCAGAATCGATTCAAAAAACTGCAGAACGCAACTGCAAACCCGCCAAAAAATGCAGATGACCCACCGAATCGATCCTCAAACCACCGACGACCCGACGAACAGACTGTCGACCAGCTGCTGGAAAATGCCGACCAGCTACCGAACAGGGGTAAAAAAAGAAACAAAAAACCCGCAACTTTTAAAATGCATTTAAAAAAAATAAAATAACGTATGGAAATAATATATACAAGTGAAACTCTAAAATTTGAATATTTATTTCAGTAATGCAAGTTAAAAGGTGAAAGTAATATATGAGACTCATTAGATGCAAAGCGAGATCGATCAAGCGGTGATTTGTCATAATTGTGATGATTCTGGTTACAGCTCATGAAAACCCCAAATCCACAATCTCAGAAAATGAGAATATTGTGATGCGGTGCAATATATTCTAGGCTCAAAGTGTCCCACTCTAATCAGCTAATGAAGCCATAACACCTGCAAAGGGTTCCTGAGCCTTTAAATGGTCTCTCAGTCTGGTTCAGTAGGAATCACACTCATGGGAAAGACCGCTGACCTGACAGTTGTGCAGAAAACCATCATTGACGCCTCCATAAGGAGGGAAAGCCTCAAAAGGTCATTGCAAAAGAAGTTGGATGTTCCCAAAGTGCTGTATCAAAGCACATTAATAGAAAGTTATGTGGAAGAAAGAGGTGCACAAGCAGCAGGAATGACCGCAGCCTGGAGAGGATTGTCAGGAAAAGGCCATTCAAAAGTGTTGGGGACTTTCACAAGGAGAGGACTGAGGCTGGAGTCAGTGCATCAAGAGCCACCACACACAGACGCATCCTGGACATGGGCTTCAAATGTCATATTCCTCTTGTCAAGCCGCTCCTGAACAACAAACAAGGTCAGAAGCGTCTTACCTGGGCTAAAGAAAAACACACCTGGTCTGTTGCTCAGTGGCTCCAAAGTCCTCTTTTCTGATGAGAACAACTTTTGCATCTCATTTGGAGACCAAGGACCCAGAGTATGGAGGAAGAACGGAGAGGACACACTGCAAGATGCTTGAAGTCCAGTGTGAAGTTTCCACAGTCTGTGTTGATTTGGGGAGCCATGTCATCTGCTGGTGTTGGTCCATTGTGCTTCATTAAGTCCAGGGTCAGCGCAGCCGTCTAGCAGGAGATTTTGGAGCACTTCATGCTTCCTTCCACAGATGAGCTTTATGGGGATACTGACTTCATTTTCCAGCAGGACTTGGCACCTGCCCACACTGCCAAAAGCACCAAAACCTGCTTCAATGAGCGTGGGATTACTGTGCTTGATTGGCCAGAAAACTCGCCTGACCTGAACCCCATAGAGAATCTATGCCAGGAGAAAGATGAGAGACATGAGACGGGACAATGCAGAAGAGCTGAAGGCCACTATTGAAGCATCCTGGTCTTCCATAACACCTCAGCAGTGCCACAGGCTGATAGCTTCCATGTCACATTGCCGCATTGAGGCAGGAATTGCTGCAAACCAAGCACTGAGTACATCTGCAGCTTATACTTTTCACAGGTTCCATATTGTTCTATGTACAATCCTTGTTTTATTGATTACATGGAATATTCTCATTTTCTGAGATTGTGGATTTGGGGTTTTCATGAGCTGTAACCAGAATCACCACATTATGACAAATCACCGCTTGATCGATCTCGCTTTGCATCTAATGAGTCTCATATATTACTTTCACCTTTTAACTTGCATTACTGAAATAAATCAACTTTTACACAATATTCTCATTTTTCGAGTTTCACCTGTAAGGTGCTATCATCGGAAACAGAAATCAAAAATTTCACCGAAAAAATCCCACAAGATGGCTAAAAAATTCTAAAAAAGAAATTAATAAAAAAAGACATTTTGCTGCAAATGAAAAGAATAAATAGTTGAATAAATATATAAGAAAAACAGGGAATATTTTTAACATTGAAGCCTATGGGATTCGTCTGATTAAACCTGTCGAATGAAACCACCGAACATCAGGGCATTTCACTGACATTTCTCTGCTGTTCTGTGTCTCTGAATAGATTAACCCTTGCTTCTCTATGGGAATTTCACTGCTGTCGAACAGGCACCGTATTTCACTGGCAATTTGCCAATATTTGGCGAATCGCTAGCTTTTTGAATAGCCGAATGGCCACGAAATTACATTCACTGTGGAAATTCATTGTTCGGTACAATCCGGTGGCCAATACGGTGCTTTCTGAATAACCCCTATAGAATTACACAGCGCTCCCTCAAGCTCTGGCTGAGGGTTGAGAGAGAAGGAAAGCTGCTGCGGATCTGCTTGACTGGAGGGACGGACGCTGTAGCACGTCTGGTCCACAAGCCGGGGACCTGTAAACCCCAGTTGCTGTTAAAAGCACAAGGTCTACCTCCCTCATACGTGCGATCCTTGGAGGAATTCTGGCACTGGCTGCGTGCGCATCCACTTATTTTATCAGATGATGCTGGTACGATCTGGTAAAAGAGAAGTGACAGCCCAAAGGATTCAATGGAAAAAATATTCTCGTCTTTTATTTATTTTTTATTGGACTGTGTATTTTTTTACTCCGCAGCAAAAAGCCTTTTTATTTATTGACATTTTAGGATTTTTTTAGGTATTTTTATGGATTTTTTTGGCTAACTGTTTAGTTCCGTTTTTAAATAAAAAACGAGGCATTTTTTCGCTCCCGTCTTTTTTTTTTTTTTTCTTTTTTTTTTCAACAAGGCAGCTTCAGCGTTGCTCTCCCTAGTCTTGAAACACTTTCCGCACCAGGGAGAGGGGGGTTAATCTACCGCTGCAAATGGCGAGTTTTTTTTCTCCCGCTGCCAGCCGGCCTCGCCGGACGGGGGGCAATCCTTTTTTCCCCCGGCAACGGCCTGGCAGCGGGGCTTCTCTTTTTTTTTCTCACCCGGCAGCCTGCCCATTGGCCGATCTGGGTCATCCTTAGACGCTTCCAGTGGATGACCCTGATCAGCCAATGGCATTGTCCGTAGTCAGGTGACCAAGTCGGTTGCCCGACTATGGTGCCAGTAGATGGCCTGCCTTAAGCTGCGCCAGACGTTGTTTTGAGCGCCAACTACGTTTGAGTTCTCGCTAATAAATCTTAACGTCTCAATGTGCTTCTGTGCTGAGAATCAGACGTTAATGGTGAAACGCTGATGATTAACGTCTCGCGCACATTTTTTCCAGTAGCGTCTCGGCCTTTAACGTCTTCCTGTGATCAAGCCTTGGATTTTTCTAATATCCATATTTTAAAGGCACAAATATATTACAATACGGACCAAAAATAAGCTTTTTTTAGGGCGTTTCATTTGCCAAACTTTTTTAGGTCAGCGGCATTTTTGGAATATTAGCTCGGTCCGAATTTTTTCAACCGAATCAGCCAATATTTTGAAAAATAATATCGTCTTGAAGCAGCTGATACATTTTTGGAAAAATTGCCGGATAGAATTAAAGCAATCCCTTGGTTATCCTTACGCATTCTCACGTTCACGCTCACGCACGCTCACACACGCTCACGCACACTCACGCACGCCACTTCATTCCATCTCACACACCTCATCGATTTTTTTCACATACTTTCCTTGTTCTTTTTTCTCTGATCTCTATCTCTGATATAAAAACAGCAGCGAGATGTTTAGGTGTTTTTCTCGCCACGGTAATTATAACCTTAGATTTGTGTTCATTTTGTTTCCCCGGTGTATACGCTCCTCTTTACCTGCGATGGAGAGCGCGGTTGCCATGCCTATCCAGCCCGCGGCTGCCGTGCCTGAAGAATCCGGGGCGCAGGTAACCTCACTGTTATTTAACCTCTGGTTCGCTTTCAGCTCTGCGATTGGTTTGTTTGTTTGGCTTTAATTGCTGCTTTCATGTATCTTTAACAGATGAGCTCTTCTGAATTCCATGGTAAGACACATCCTCGGACTCGCTCTCCTCACCTGGCCGGGACGCATAGAGGGCAGCGGAGTTTGTGACGGTCCGTCTCGTTATCGGTAAGCACAATGTATCACCAGTAATGCACATGTTTCATTATTATTTATACTGGAATAAAGAAGATAAACAGCACTTTTTTGTGGAAATGTCAGTGTTCGCATAATATGGATTTTTGTTAAACTTTTTTTTACTCATTCGACAAGTTCCCGAGGACGTCCTCCAGATTTGCCCATGTACATTCTATTATACAGAGCTCAGAAGAAGGCATTTTATTTTCCACAAAAACTACGTATAATGATATATATATATATATATGTATTTATATATATATTCGCAATGCAGGATGCACTCCAGGACTCATGTATAGAAAAATAAAACAATCTTTATTGAAGCGTTTACATATTCATTCGACATTTCGGCTCCATCTCATGATAATGGCTCAGATGGAGCTGAAACGTCGGATGAATATGTAAACGCCTCAATAAAGATTTTTTTTATTTTTCTATACTTGAGTCCTGGAGTGCATCCTGCATTGCGAATATATATATATATATATATATACACAAACCATAGGATTGTTTTGCACCAGGCAAGTTTTTGAAGTCTTAGTGAGTGCTGTACCAGGTCGTTTGGTATATGTATGTATGTACATATATATATATATATCCTGCACTCACCCTCTCATGAAAAAACATGGAATAAGCACCTGCTGCTGATAAAAACAAATGAGCAAAGAAAAGGAGTCACCCCGGGGCTTCTTGGATGAAATACTAAGGGCAGTATTAATGATATAATTATTGGTTATGCAGATATTGATTATATAGAATAGTGATATTATTGTTGGTTATACAGGTATCGATTATATAGAATAGGGATATGATTATTGGTTATACAAGTATCGGTTATATAGAATAGTGATATGTTTATTGGTTATACAGGTTTCGGTTATATAGAATAGTGAAATGATTATTGGTTATACAGGTATTGGTTATATAGAATAGTGATATGTTTATTGGTTATACAGATTTCGGTTATATAGAATAGTGAAATGATTATTGGTTATACAGGTATCGGTTATATAGAATAGGGATATGATTATTGGTTATACAGGTATCGTTATATAGAAACATAGAAACATAGAAAAATGTCGGCAGATAAGAACCTTTCGGCCCATCTAGTTGCCCAATTACATGGATACTTTACCTGGATTTATCTTTTGTTTAGGATAGCCTTATGCCTATCCCATGCCTGCTTAAATTCAATCACTGTTTTGGCCTCAACCACTTCAACTGGAAGGCTGTTCCATGTATCCACCACCCTCTCAGTAAAATAATGCTTCCTGATGTTACTTTTAAACCTTTGCCCCTCTAATCTAAGACTATGTCCTCTTGTTTTGCTACTTTGTTTCCTTTTAAATATACTCCCTTCCTCTACCTTGTGGATTCCCTTTACGTATTTAAATGTTTCTATCATATCTCCTCTGTCTCGTCTTTTTTCCAAGCTGTACATGTTAAGATCATTAAGCCTTTCCTGGTAACTTTTCTCCTTCAAGCCGTACACCATTTTAGTAGCCCTTCTCTGAACTCTCTCTAAGATGTCTATATCCTTCTGGAGATACGGTCTCCAGTACTGCACACAGTACTCCAAGTGAGGTCTCACCAGTGCTCTGTACAGTGGCATGAGCACTTCCCTTTTCCTACTGCTAATACCTCTCCCTACACAACCAAGCATTCTGCCAGCATTTCCAAGCATTCTGCCAGCATTTCCTGCTGCTCTATTACATTGACTACTTACCCTTAGATCCTCTGAAATAATAACCCCTAAATCCCTTTCCTCAGATGTTGAGGTTAGGACTGTATCAAATATTCTATATTCAGCCCTTGGGTTTTTACGTCCCAGGTGCATTATCTTGCACTTATCCACATTAAAACTCAATTGCCACAGCTCCGACCATTTTTTTAGTTTACCTAAATCATTTGTCATTTGGCTGATCCCTCCAGGAACGTCAACCCTGTTGCAAATCTTTGTGTCATCAGCAAAAAGACATACTTTTCCATTAATACCTTCTGCAATATCACTAATAAAAATATTAAAGAGAATGGGTCCAAGTACTGACCCCTGAGGTACCCCACTGGTAACAAGACCTTGCGCCGAATAAACTCCATTTACCACAACCCTCTGTTACCTGTCACTCAGCCACTGCCTAATCCATTCAACAATATTGGAATCCAAGCTCAAAGATTGCAATTTATTGATAAGCCTTCTATGCGGAACAGTATCAAAAGCCTTACTGAAATCTAAATAAGCAATGTCTACTGCACCACCTGTGTCTATTATTTTTGTTACCCAATCAAAAAAATCAATAAGATTAGTTTGGCATGATCTCCCTGAGGTAAACCCATGTTGTTTCTGATCCTGTAATCTATGTGTTTTTAGATGTTCAACAATCCTTTCCTTTAACATGGTTTCCATTAATTTCCCCGCTACTGACGTAAGACTAACTGGCCTATAGTTCCCCGATTCCTCCTTACTACCCTTCTTGTAAATGGGCACAACATTTGCTAATTTCCAGTCTTCTGGGACGACTCCCGTTAACAGATTTATTTAACCAATCCTTGCTAACGGTTTTGATATTACATCACTGAGCTCTTTTAATAATTTAGGGTGGATCCCATCAGGCCCCATTGACTTATTTGTCTTTACTTTAGACAGCTGCTGTAGAACCTCCTCCTCTGTAAATTGATATGTAAATGTCTTGTGAGTGTTTCCTCCTAACTGAGGTCCCTTTCCTTCCTTTTCTTCTGCAAAGACTGAACAAAAATATTCATTGAAGCAGTCAGCGAGACTTTTATCCTCTTCTACATACCTTCCTACCTTGGTTTTTAATCTAACTAATCCTTGTTTTACTTTTCTTTTCTCGTTTATGTATCTAAAAAATGTTTTGTCCCCCTTTTTACTGACTGAGCTATTTTCTCTTCTGCATGTGCTTTGGAAGCTCTTATAAATTGCTTTGCCTCTTTCTGCCTAATCTTATAGGTTTGCCTATCTTCTTCACTCTGAGTTGTTTTATAATTATTGAATGCTGTCTTTTTGTTCTTCACTATTTTGGCCACTTCTGCAGAGTACCACAGTGGTTTCTTCCCTTTTTTGTTTTTGCTAACAAGCCGAATGCAATTGCCTGTGGCCTTCAATAATGCTTCCTTTAAATAATCCCATTTCTCCTGGACTCCCTTTAAATTCCTCTAGTCTGATAATGACTCCTTCACACAAAATCTCATTTTAGAAAAATCTGTTTTTTTAAAGTCTAAAACTTTTGTTTTTGTGTGGTGCGGCTCCATCCCTGTTCTTATATTAAACCATACTGACTGGTGATCACTAGATCCCAAATTTTCACCTACAACAACGTCCGATACCAAACCTCCCTTTGTGAGTATTAAATCCAATATGGCCTCTTTACGGGTCGGCTCCTCAACTACTTGTGTTAGAGATAATCCCAGTAGGGAGTTTAGAATATTTGTACTCCTGGTGCACCCAGCTGTTTTGGTTTTCCAGTTCACATCAGGAAGATTAAAGTCCCCCATGATAATAACTTCCCCCTTCATTGCCATTTTGGCTATTTCCTCAAACAGCAGATTATCTAGCTCTTCTACTTGTCCAGGGGGTCTATAGATCACACCTACACGAGCTACTGTATGATTGCCAAATGTTAGCGTAACCCAAACGGACTCTATGTTCACCTCGCTCACTTTTATTTGGTTCGTTTTTATGTTGTTTTTCACATACAGGGCCACTCCTCCTCCTTTCCTACCTTCTCTGTCTTTTCTATATAAAGAGTACCCCGGTATTGTTGTTATGTCCCAGTTATTTTTCTCACTGAACCATGTCTCAGTAACCGCCACTAAATCTACTTTTTCAGCTGCCATCATTGCCTCCAGTTCATTGATTTTATTGACTAAACTGCGAGCATTTATAGACACGACTCTGAGCTTGTCATTTTTATCCCTGCATGTTGCTTGCACCCTCCGATTTAGTTTTGGGGGACAATCAGGCAGATTGTTTTTTACCCTTTTGACCCCCCCTCCTAGTTTAAATATTTCTTTGCGAAACCTTTGAACTTCTCACTGAGAACATATGTTCCCCTATGAGTAAGATGCAAACCATCTTTTTTATACAGTTCCTTTCTGCTCCAATTAGAGCTATCATGGGACACAAAGCCAAATCCTTGCTCCCGACACCATTCCCGAAGCCACAAATTAAATTCCCTATTGCGCATCTGCCTATCCTGAATGTTATGCACAGGCAAAACTTCAGAGAATGACACAGTGGACGCAATCTGCTGTATTTCACCTCCAAGAACACAAAAATCTTCCTTAATCTCAGAAACCTCATTGCTAGCCAAGTCATTTGTCCCTAGATGGACTAGAACGTCCACTTCCCCTTGCTGCTTTGCCTGTTTGACAATATTGAGAATACGTCTCTTGTCTCTACGAGCAGTAGCCCCAGGAAGACATCTCACCAAACCACTACTCTCCAGCTCAACACCTCTTATGATAGAATCACCCAGCAACAATTGCCTTCTATCATGTCCCACCTTTTCCTTTTTGTTCTTGGTTGCAGTCCTGCATACCTTAGGCATAGGGGATGGTGGTTCCTCAACTATGGTGTCTGAGCCTACTTCCGTCTCACCACTACACTCTGAAAGTGCCTCAAAAGAATTAAGAAGAGCCACAGACTGTGGGACATGTTTTCTATCCACAACTCTAAGTCTACCAGTTCCTACAGTAGTCCATCTGCCTACTCCTAGGAGGCCTCTGTGGCAGTGGCTTTGTAACAGTCATAGCCATAGCCTGAGTTTGTCTAACAGATAATATACAAATCTCAGACTTCAAACAGGCAATTTCCTGCTGCAATAAAGAGAGCTGCCTACATATCAGGCACACTCCAAACCTCCAAAAATTGGATCTAAAAACAAATGCATGACAGCTCTTACACTGGACCAAGCCTGCCATTATAAAAAGAATGGATTTAAACCAACAAATCTTACCTTTTTGTAGGTTTTCTACCTCCTGCCTAACCTCAGACTACTCCAGAGTATCACCAGAAGATCTCTAAGTGCTCACTTTGAAGGCTTCACTTAGAAGGCTTCACACAAGCTCTTATTAGACAAGCTAATATTCCCCAGGCTTTATATAGTCACCTAAGAACACCTCCCCCAGCAAGGCGTGGACAAGTTTAACCACCTTAGCAAATAGCACCCAATTGATTCCAATTCTATGCTAATCACTAAGAGGAATGAGTCACCAGCCTAACCTAATTTACACACCAGACCTAACTTAAAACCTTAAAATGAATAGAAAAGATCTGTTTGAAACAAAAATTAAGATCACTCACCAGAAGATCTCTAAGTGCTCACTTTGAAGGCTTCACTTAGAAGGCTTCACACAAGCTCTTATTCTATATAGAATAGTGATATAATTATTGGTTATACAGGTATCGGTTATATAGAATAGTGATATAATTATTGGTTATACAGGTATCGGTTATATAGAATAGTGATATAATTATTGGTTATACAGATATCGGTTATATAGAATAGTGATATGATTATTGGTTATACAGGTATCGGTTATATAGAATAGTGATATGTTTATTGGTTATACAAATATCGGTTATATAGAATAGTGATATGATTATTGGTTATACAGGTATCGATTATATAGAATAGTGATATAATTATTGGTTATACAGGTATCGGTTTTATAGAATAGTGATATGTTTATTGGTTATACAGGTATCGGTTATATAGAATAGTGATATGTTTATTGGTTATACAGGTATTGGTTATATAGAATAGTGATATGATTATTGGTTATACATGTATCGATTATATAGAATAGTGATATGATTATTGGTTATACAGGTATCGATTATATAGAATAGTGATATGATTATTGGTTATATAGAATAGTGATATGATTATTGGTTATACAGGTATCGATTATATAGAATAGTGATATGATTATTGGTTATACAGGTATCGGTTATATAGAATAGTGATATGATTATTGGTTATACAGGTATCGATTATATAGAATAGTGATATGATTATTGGTTATACAGGTATTGGTTATACACATTTAGTATGTGTATATGTCAGGATAGGAGTGCGACGGTTGGTGAAGTGGGCCCATGATGCAGTGATTGGAGGAGTCATGTAGGTTACAGGGCACAGAAGATTTATTAAAGCATAAACGAAGCAGGAAACAAACGGATCTGAGTCAATATCAGGCAGGCAACAGACTGTATGCTGGTTCCAGGGTTTGCTGGAAAGTAGGGTTCAACTTGACAACGAGGATGCTTGAGAGCGGGGGTACACTTGCCAGTGAGGATGCTTGAGAGCGGGAGTGCACTTGCCAGCGAGGATGCTTGAGAGCAGGGGTACTTTTGATAGCAGGGTTCTACTTGGGAGCGGGGTTCCACTTGTCTGGATCACAGGAGGGGGTTCAGGTTCCATAACAGGGAGCTTCAGGAACAGGACTGGTTGTTTGCACTTCCAGAACATTAATGTTGAAGCCCTGATGGAAGGGTGGATCCCTCTTTTAAGCAGGCTTCATTAGGATTAATAGCACACACCTGAAGGCACCACAACAGGAGCTGAACAGCCAGATAGAGGATCCTGTAACCTGTATACAAACATAAGCAGGTGAATAACAAGCAAATGCAGGTAAATAAAGGTTTGCCAGGGATTAGGTGCGGGCACAGGCTTTGTCTGAGACTGATTCCTGACAGTATACCAACAGTTGTAGATTTGTGCACAGCTGGAAAATTTGCTTCATTTCGTTTTAAATTTATTTCCTTTTCGTTATTTCGTTTTCTATTACAGATCACGAAAAACTCCATTGTAAGTTAAGATCGATTCGATAGTTGATATAGATTTAACTTTACTAAATAAGTCCCCAATTAATCAAATCCTGCTGTTAAAAGGCAAAGCTAGGGTTAAATGTTGAGCTGTCCATTGGCCTGTGGTGCTGATAACAGAGTCAGCACCACAGGCCAATTTACAGGGAAGGGGTGCTTTGTGTAACAGTCTAACAATTCTGATTCGTTTTATAATGTCGCTTGCTTTAGTTAGTACTTGTATGTATTGTAAGTTAAGATCGATTCAATCATTTTTTTTGTTTTTTTTTAGAAACTATTTTACCAGGAAGGATACATTGAGATTTCTCTCGTTTTCAGTATGTCCTGGGTGGCGAGTAAGTACCGTTAGGTGTCTTGCCCAAGGACACTTACTGGAGAGGTGCTCCAAACTGTGTCCCCACGTTGATAGAGCAGGGATGTTACCTCTACTCCACCCAGCTGGAAATATTCGATAGTTGATATCGATTCGAATTTTGAATCACTAAATAAAACCCCAATGAATCA
Organism: Leptobrachium leishanense; assembly: GCA_009667805.1. NCBI lineage: Eukaryota > Metazoa > Chordata > Amphibia > Anura > Megophryidae > Leptobrachium > Leptobrachium leishanense. Next base: position 396,757,924 of record CM019065.1, on the reverse strand, counting down.
AATCCTGCTTAGGAATCATTTAATCAATGGTTCTCTTGTGAAAGAGCATAATGAATCAAAATCATTATATACCATTTTGTTTCCGTTTCAATTCGGATGAAATCAATTCGTTATTTCGGAAGTACTTCCAAAATACAAAACAACAAATTTTGTAACAAATTGAGATTCATTACGAAACGAATGCACAGCTGTCTGAGATTTCCTATCTATTCCCTCCAACCCTGGCTGAATATGAATATATTGTATGAATTCTGTGTAACCTTACTGTGTTATTCCTCTATACATGTTCCCACCCCCTGCATTCATCACAGTTTTCGATCTAATCCTCCAGCTGCTCCTTCACAAATATCTAACTCTGGGCTCCATTTATTTCATCTAAATGTATTGATTTCTCCATTGCATTTCGGCTCGTTCTCTGTTCAGATTTAATTAAAGGCACGGCGACCTTTCGATTCACACAGAGAATTTGGCTACATTATATTATCGCCACTTGCTCCTGTAATTGATTGTGTGAGTTTTGGCTTTAGCGATTCAGTTCATGGGGCTGATAAATGGATTTTCATTCAGAAATCTGGAAAAATCAGACGGAGACCCTCATATACACCTTGGATTGAAACATGGAATGAAAATATTAACTTTATATTAGCATGGAAATAAACTTTGTTTTTTCATTGCTGTTGTTGCTTAAAAACAAAAATCTATAGAAGTTTTATTTATTTTTTTCTTTTCATTATTTCCCAGAAACATTGCAGATTATATAAAGTCAGGTCTTATTCTTTTCTGGCGAATATAATGAGGCGCCATGTTCAGAGTCAGAAATTAAAAAAGGCGATTATCAATTACCCAAACATACACCAAATATGAAAATAAAATTTATGCATGTATTTACTATCAAATATTTAAAGTCCTTATTATTATTACACTATTAGAAATATGTTTGTCATATATTAATATTAAATTAATAAATATATACAAGTGCATTTTTATCAGAGAAGATGGGTGGTGTATCTGTGTTTAGCGCTACCTGTGAGTTTATGCTTTGTGCTTGGTAAAGTGCACTTCCTATAGGGAGGTGTCTCACGTTTGGTGGATTGTGATGTTCTTAGGTTTGTCTTTCAAAAATAAGGGAAGGCCCTGCTCTTTGCTTAAAAAAATCACAGATGAAAAAATTATTAAATTAAATTAAAGGAGAGATGATGATGGTAAATTGAGTAGTGCTCCGCGTTTTTCAATATCAGTGATTCTTCCCGTAATCAGAAGAAATATACGAGATTCGGATATACTGATGAAAAACACAATATGTGGGGGAGCAGTGACAATAATATAGAGTGGCGATAATATAGAGTCACCATCTGGTGGTTGAAAATGATATTGCATGGAACATCTATTGGTCTGAGTGATACCAAAAGTTCTTTAATAGTTTGCTGTCATCTAGTGGCTGGACTAGGTAACGCAGTCTTTGAATGCAGTGTCAAAAACAGATGGAGCACTACTCAATTTACCATCATCATCTCTCCTTTAATTTAATTTAATAATTTTTTCATCTGTGATTTTTTTAAGCAAAGAGCAGGGCCTTCCCTTATTTTTGAAAGACAAACCTAAGAACATCACAATCCACCAAACGTGAGACACCTCCCTATAGGAAGTGCACTTTACCAAGCACAAAGCATAAACTCACAGGTAGCGCTAAACACAGATACACCACCCATCTTCTCTGACATTTTTGGCAGGTGTGTAACACTGCCTTTCTATCTGAGTCAAGCAGCAACCTGTACCACACTAGACAGCGCCACAAAAAGGATTATTCCTTGCGAATTTACACACTAATACCCGAAGTGCATTTTTATGTTTAATATATTAACTATTAATTCAAATATATTCTATTCATAAGTAATCTCATATTTGTTGATAAATTTATCTTATATGTGCCAAATATATCATATAGACCAGTGGTTCTCAACCTGTGGACCCTCAGGACCCACAATTGTCCTTGGTCATTAAGTCACGACCCAAAAATAATTGAATTTCTGAAACATTATAATTTATTCCACAAAACGTGTGCAATATTCTACAATGTATTCACTTTTTAAACAATTTTGTAAACAAACAGGGATTCTTTCCAAAAAGTATATTGCAGTAATCCCAGAACTAGTGAAAACTAAAATGTTTGCTGTAAAATAAACTAATTGAAACATATGAAATTAATTAGAACTTAAACTGGGGAAGCTTCTTGCTCTTCTTTATAAGTGTCTCAAAGTCTGGGTGATGCAGACAAAGCAACTCTAATTGAAATCACTACTGAATGAATAAAATATTTAAAAAAACCTTAAACTCACCTGCTCCACCCTCCCCCACCATCTGTCTCTGCCGCTGCGCACATTATTTTTTGCAGCAGCCTGCCCTCCCTAAGCCTACGCAATCGCATAAACTCAAGCTGGCCAAGAGATTGAGGTCTGCAGCGCGCGTCTGGCGCTGCCTACTTCCTGAACCTATGCACTGTAGTGCCTTAGAGAGGCACTGAAGAGCAATGGAATAGCTTGGACCAATGGGAAATCACCATTGGTCCAAGCCATTCAAAAAACACCTCAATGGGAGGCTGGCCTCCCATGTATTGATTGGCGCAGGACAGTCATGTGTCTGTCCTCGTCTCGCAGTCAGTGGGTGCGGGGATTTGCTCGTGGTGTGACTGTTCACTGTGTCTGCACCTCCTCCCTGCCGGTGGAGGGGGCAGTGCGCAGCTGCCTGGAGTGGACGATGCAGATCCTGGTGAGCACTGAGAGCAGCTGGATCCTGGTGAGCACTGAGAGCAGCCGGATCCTGGGGAGCACTGAGAGCAGCCGGATCCTGGGGAGCACTGAGAGCAGCCAGATCCTGGGGAGCCCTGAGAGAAGCCAGATCCTGGGGAGCACTGAGAACAGACAGACCCTGGGGAGCCCTGAGAACAGACAGATCCTGGGGAGCCCTGAGAACAGACAGATCCTGGGGAGCACTGAACCTACGTAACCTGTGTATATCTGGCTCTGATACTAGCCAGTGCCTCACCAGCCACTGACCTCACCGCACGTCCCTGGTATGCAGGGAGGCCGGGATCAGGAAGCAGTGTGTGATTCTGCTGAGAATTCTCAGTGTACATTATAGTTTCCTGCAGGGATTATTATCACATCAGGAGGAAGGCAGGAAAGGATGAAGAGCGAGAGATTTATAGAGTAAAAGGGAGAGAGTGATAGAGGGAGAACGCGAGATGAAGAGAAAAAGAGAAATGGAGAGGAAGATATGGATAGAAGGACAGATGGAAAAATACACAGACGGACACACAGATATAGATGGACAGACAGAATAACAGATATTCAGAAAGAAGGCTGCATAAATAGGTAAAAGGACAGATTAACAAAAGGACAGAGCCTTAATACTCCCAACACCAGGAGCAACTGTGCAAAATACACATCTCAGTGAAGCAAAAGACTGTTGGGTAAGGGGGGGCTCCCTATGTATATTTGACACAATGAAATATAAATAGGGAGCCCCCACCCAACAGCCTTTTGCTTCACTGAGACGTGCATTGTGCACAGTGGCTCATGGTGTTGGGAGTACTGAGCTGCTGCCAGTCACTGAGTCCCACCCCACACCTTCCCATTACAGATTTCCCCCCTCCTTGCAATTACAGAGTCTCTTACCTGATGCAGCGGCCCCAGGTGGCACCTGGGAACATTCAGAGCTAGCTGCGCCGCCTGGGACCCGCTGCTGCAGGTAAGATGCAACAGCGGGTCCCATGCATTAGAGAGGCATGGGGGCACTTGCCCCACGACCCAGTCAGATACACTGATATAGACCATATTTATCTGTGTACATGGGGATATTTAATTATAAATGTGATATAGTATATTTATAGGTGTTATATATACGGTATATATACACACACTGATCAGCCACAGCATTAAGCTCCCTGCCTAATATCATGCAGGTCACCTTCGTGCTGATACATATAGGCATGGAGTCCCTCAGATCTCTGAACGTGTCCTGTGGGATCTGGGCTCAGACATTAGCAGCAGATCCTTTAAGTCCTGCAAATTGTGAGGTGGTGCGGCGCCTGTATGAATGGGATATGTTGTTGTAGCACATCCCACAGATGTACAATCAGATTGAGATCTGGGGAATCTGGAGGCCGAAGCAACACCTTGAAATCTGTGTCACGTTCCTCAAACCATTCCTGAGCAGTGTTTTCCGAGTGGCCGGGGGCATTATCCTGCTGAAAGAGGCCACTGCCATCAGGGGACACCACGGCCAAGAATGGGTTATATATTGTGCAGCACGTAGATGGTGCGTGTCACGTGTGTGCTGACACCTTTCTATCATGGCCATGAAGGGGTGTATATGGTCTGTTGTGGCTGATCAGTGTATATACATATATCACATACATACCTTTTTCTCCTTTCCATGGATGATGAACGTGTGAGCTGTGACGTCCCTGCTGCTTTAAGAGTAATAAAATGAAATACAATGAACATATAGTAATGTTAAAGTAAAGAACAAAACATGCAATAATCACACACAGGAGATATTTTACTAATAAGTATTTTTTTGCACAGGGTCAGAGATGTTCGGAATTGTCTCCATGTGGGCTGGTCCAGTCCTCTTCTTAATTTTGTTCTTCATCATCCTCATTGGTCTGCTCTGTATCTTCCTCAGGTGGGTTCCGTGTTGGTTGAAGTCTGTCAGTTTGTGAATAAAACCGCCGAACGCAGCCACAAACTGCCAAACGCATATGACAATCTGCCGAACAGACCGCCGACCGCAGCCACAAACTGCTGAACGCATATGACAATCTGCCGAACAGACCGCCGAACGCAGCCACAAACTGCCAAACACAGCTGACAATCCAAACAGAATGCCGACCACAGCCACAAACTGCTGAACGCAGCTGACAATTAGGGATGAGCTGTTCGGTTCGATCTGTTCGGAGTTCGCATCGAACATCGGCCGTTCAACAGTTCGCAAACTTCGAACTTTTTGGGACGTTCGCCAAAAGTAAAAAAAAAAATAAAGTTTTGAAAAAGTATAAAACATGCTTAAAATATACTAAAAAAAAAATCGAGAAATAAAGAGACTATTTACTGCAGAATATTATTGTAGCGCTCACTCCCGGAGGAGCCGCTGAAAATGAACCACGGGTCAGTCTCCCCGCACTAGGGAATAAATATACTCCAACACAGTTGTGAGTTTTTATCATTTAAATAGTTTACTAAAATATTTGAGCAGATGTTAAGACACGGTATTCACAAGTATTATTACAGTATTTTCGTATCACGGTAAAATGCGTAGCGGAAAAGAAACGAAACACGAGGCTTCGTATTTCCGAAAATAAAATATTCGCAACCGAACATAAAAGCAATGCAATTTCCCGATAGTTCAGAAAAGGGGACACGCAGCAAAACCCCAAACATACAATCCCTTCGTATTACGGTAAACGCGCAGCGGAAAAAGAGAAAAATATATTCGGAACGTATCTTTATCTTTAACCCCCGTTCCGATTCGTAAAAGGAAATGAGTCCTGCACAAGTTAAGTCCCAGAATGTGAAAGGTGTATATGTGTGTGTGGTACCCGGGTACTGTTCAACTGGCCAGTGAGTTTATTAAAGGAAGGTCTTCGACTAGTCAGTTGGGGCCCTGTGGACTTTAAAGAGAAAACAGCAGAGCGTCCTTTAATCATAAAACAGCCTTGGAGGCCTCTCACCCATCCGACGATTGCTTTAGGCTCCGCTGACCCAGGACGTCTCTCCACCCGATCTTGACTGGGGATACTAGCGGCCGGATCCGTTGTCTGACTCCATACAGCTTATCCAGCTCACCGCCTGCTCTCCGTTCGATTCCTCCGGTCTGCAGCAATGCCTGGATTCCGGCGGGTCTCCTTCTCCTCAGATTGGGTGATCCTCTCTGGACTAACAAGTCTCTCTTGGTCTCTCTTGGTCTCTCTTGGTCTCTGGCCTAGGTCCTCTCGTGATCTCTTCAATGCGTCTGCTCTCTTTCCTTCCCTGGCGCGCTCTGGCGCGTTCTCCACGAGGTGGAGAATGTAAGTGTCCAGTCCCCACCCACTTCCTGTCTCCTTGCAAAGCATGCCGGGAAATGTAGTTCCAATGTCCAGTATCTCTAATCGCGACTGTCTCCATCTTGTGGCCAAAAATAGGTAATGCCACAGCAAGATCTTTAACACAGCGCTACACTCTCCCCCTCCTAGAACTCTTGGGTCTCTCCAAGGAGGTACAACAGTTACATACATTTCCACAATATTGAATACAGTTTACATAACATGCACAGGTTCAGCAGCATACATATAGTGAGTTAATAACACTTCCTCAAGTTGACTCATATTTTGGGCTACCTCAGCTAGCATAGCAGACACTTCGGGCAAACCTCCGTACTGTGGTGATGGCCTCTTCAGTGCTATGTCCTGGTGAGTCGTAGGTGAGTCGTTGGGGCGGTCGAACAGAGCGTTTTGGTTCCGGCTCAATCAGTTCCTCTTCAGGTGGAAGTACTATAGGTGTTGGCTCAATCCTTCTCTATATCACTGGAGCAGACGTTTCTTCAGAGTATGATCCCTCCAGCGAAGGCATAGAACTATAATCGCCAGAATAAGCTTCAACTTCCGGAGCTACCGGGATCCCAACAGCCTCAGGGACTTCCAGCTGAAATTCAAGAGCCTCAGGGATTTCAGTAGTCTCAGGGACTTCTAGCAGAAATTCAGGAGCTTCAGGCCTCAAATTACTCTCCCACCGCTCAGGAACAACGACAACCTCCTCAGGCTCCGGTGATCGCATCCAGTCTAGACAATAACTCTCTTCTTCACTGTCCCTTTCGCTCTCTTCAGCAACTCGGGTCTGTTGAGACCGAGTAACAGGGGGCAAACGTGGAACAGGTGGATTCGGCAGAGGCGGTTCGTCCCCAACTGGCATTCTCACAGCCTCTCTCAAAGGTAACAAATGATTCCAGTGCCAGTTCTTGAGAGGCCCCGCCTTTCCATCCGGGCGAATCTGATACACTGGTAGACCCGGTAGCTGTTTGCAGACAATGTAAACCTGGGAACTCCACCTATCCGCCAACTTGTGTCTTGCAGCAGCACCCAAGTTTTTCAATAGGACCCTATCACCGGGTTGTAGATCTTGTATTCGAACTTTCAAGTCATAGTTCCTTTTGTTTCTTTGCTCCCTGTTTCCCGAGGTCAACCGGGCCTGTTCAAATGCAGAAGCCAAATTCTTTCGAAGTCTATCCACGTAGTTTCTATGGGAAGCTACTGACGTCTGGTCTAGAGATAACCCAAATGCCAAATCAACCGGCAGTCGAGCCTCTCTTCCGAACATAAGACGGTACGGTGAGTATCCAGTTGCATCACTCTCCGTACTGTTATATGCATGCACCAGAGTAGCTATGTGCCGACTCCAACTTTGCTTCTCCACATCCGACAAGGTCCCCAGCATGTTTAGCAATGTACGATTAAACCTTTCAGGCTGAGCGTCACCTTGAGGGTGATATGGTGTAGTTCGGGTCTTTTGGATTCCCAGCAACTCTAACAATTGCCCCACCAGTCTGCTTTCAAAGTCTCTACCCTGATCAGAGTGTATCCTCCTTGGCAGTCCGTAATGAACAAAGAATTTTTCCATCAACACCTTGGCCACTGTCGGAGCGCGTTGATCTTTCGTGGAGAATGCTTGGGCGTAACGAGTGAAATGATCAGTCACTATTAGAATGTTCCCTTGCCCACTAGCATCCGGCTCTAAGCACAGGAAGTCAATGCACACCAAATCCATGGGTCCCTGACTCTGCAGATGGCTCATTGGAGCAGTTCGGGTCGGTAGAGTCTTTCTCTGAATACACCTCAGACAGGAATGACAATAACTTTCCACTTCAGCCCTCATGCAAGGCCAATAGAACCTATCTCACACCAGCTTAAAAGTTCTCTCTGCACCCAAATGTCCATGCTCATCATGTAGTGATCGCAGCACACTCTCCCTATGTTTAGTGGGGAGGAATAACTGTTGAATCTCTTCAGCGCTGGCTGAGGGGCCCCTTCGGTAGACCACCCCATCCAACATCTTTAACCGCTCCCACTCTTTGTAGACCAATCTGGCTCCATTCGGGGAGTTAGTTAACAACATCTCTCGCTGGTTTGCAGTCAGGGCCTTTATGGTCAAAGCAATTAAAGGGTCTCTGGCCTGATCCGCTTTCAGGTCCTGTTTCGAAAAGGTAGGTAAATTTTCATCCTTAACTGTGTAGGGTTACAGTAAAACTCAGGAACAGCTGCAGCCATGACTCCTATGGCCTCCGCTTCAATCCCTCCTTTGACCCGGCGCTCTGTTCCTTGACACAAAGCTTGTACCCCGTCTGGAGTCAACTGAGTCCATTCTGTAGTGTAAGGTCTTCTCGATAACGCATCAGCATCTCGATTATTCACCCCAGGGCGGTACTTCAGGCTGAACCGAAACCCTGACAGAGCGGCCAACCACCGATGTCCCGTTGCGTCCAGTTTTGCGGTAGTGAGGATATAGGTAAAAGGATTGTTATCCGTCTTGATCACAAACTCGGCTCCATACAGATAGTCTTTTAACTTGTCTACAATTGCCCACTTTAAGGCTAGGAACTCCAACTTGTGGGTAGGGTAGTTCTCCGCAGGCGTAAGGCTCCGGCTCACGTACGCCACAGGCCTCAGCAATCCACCATACTCCTGATACAGGACTCCTCCCAGGCCTTCTCGGCTAGCATCCACATGTAGCTCATACGGCTTGTGAGGGTCCGCATAGGCCAAAACAGGAGCTCGGGTTAGACTCTCTTTCAGCTTTACGAAAGCTCCTTCACATTGACTAGTCCATTCACCTTGTATAGACTCCCGAGCTTTCCTTGGCCCTGGAGCGGACGAGTTTTGGCCAGAGACCTTGCAACTTCCCTCTGTGGTTTCCTTCTGCAGGAGTTTGTTCAATGGTTGAGCTATTTTCGCAAATCCTCCCACAAATCTTCGATAGTATGAACAAAATCCCAAGAAAGATCTAAGTTCAGTGACGTTTCGGGGTCTAGGCCAAGAAGCTACGGCCTCCAACTTCCGAGGGTCTGTCGAAACACCTTCTGCTGAGACCACATGTCCTAGATACGTAACAGACGGCAGACAGAATTGGCATTTCTCCAGAGACAGTTTCAGCCCCTCTTCATGGAGCCTCTTCAAGACTTTCTCCAGACGTTGTTCATGTTCTTCCAGAGTCTTCCCAAACACAATTATGTCATCTAGGTACACTAATACTTCGATTAGATTCATATCCCCGACTGTCTTCTCCATCAACCGTTGGAACGTGGCTGGAGCCCCCGTAAGGCCTTGAGGCATTCTGTTGAATTCAAAGAACCCCAGTGGACAGATGAACGCAGTTTTCTCCTTGTCTTCAGGATGCATTGGTATCTGGTGATACCCACTTCGCAGGTCTAGTACACTAAACCACTTTGCTCCAGACAAACACTGTAGGGCATCTTCAATCCGAGGAGTGGCATATTGATCGGGGATGGTTCTCCGGTTCAATGTGCGATAGTCTATGCATAAGCGGACAGAACCATTTTTCTTCCGGACCAACACTATAGGAGATGCATACGGACTCCTGGACTCTTGAATCACCTTGGTTCTCTAACTCGTTCAGCTGCTCTCGCAGATCATCTAAGTCTCCTAGCGGAACTCGCCTTGATCTTTCACGAAACGGCTTGTCTTCTTGTAATCGAATGCGGTGTTCAGTACTCTTAGCTAGGCCCACATCGAACTCATCTTTTGAAAACAATTCCTTCCACTTTAGAACTTGAGACTGAAGACGTTTCTTCCATTCAGGTGAAATGGGAGCGTCCTTGGGGTAGAATCTTTCATCTGGAATCTCTTTACCCTCTCCCCCTCCTGAATCGGTAGAGAGGGGCGTAGCAGACTCTACTTGCCCAATAGGCATTCGTGCTAAAAGGACTACTGGGAAATCCGTCACGTTGCACACACTGACCGAGACTCTTCCTCGTGTTCTCTTCAGAGCCTTGGTGGAGATTATTTCAGGAATTACTTCGACTCCGGTTTCACTCCCATGATCAAAATCGGTTCCCAGCACCACATAGGGGCCTGGTTGCGACCCGTTCAACTTGACTGAAGCCCGGAAGCTCGCTACTTCTCCTGCTTGCAGAACCTTCTCTGTTCCACCCAATCTCCACAGTCTTCCCACCTCGGCAGGTGCCTTTCGTTCTTCGACCATCCTCTGATAGACCGGACGTAACATTGGGTGTACTCCTTGAGTTGAACCTTCTTCCAACACGATAGGCGTCAGGAGACGCCGCACTAGGTCAGTATTCGTCCCCACTATCAGGGAGCTTCTGTTCGCACCCGAGGGTCGAGGACACACAATAGCCAATGCATCACAACCCCCAGACTGCCCGATGACTTCAGATCCGATCTCCAACTTCACTTGCAGGTACCCGTCATAAGGGAGTTTCTCAGTGCCGATACCCCATATTTCCAAATCCTTCAATTCTTGCAAAGGAATGTGCTTTAAGTGTTTCTCGTAGAAGTCTCTGTAGATCAATGTCACTTGAGCCCCTGAATCCAACAGGGCTTTGGTGTAGACTCCTTCCACTTGGATTGGCACAATAGGAGAAGGACCTATCAGTTGGTCGGGAAATTTTGTGGCGGTATCCGGACACTTAGACCCAGTTTGCTGTACCCTGGCCTTTTTCTTGGCCCGTGCAGGTTTTTGGCGTGCATTGCTTCCCCATGACGTAGACCCGGATGCTAAGGGAGTGACGCTTTCAGTCCTGGCAGACTCTACAGTTGGCTCGGCTTTTGGCCTTCTCGCCCTCTTAGTCTTTGCTTGGTTTCTGGAGCGGGGTTCAACCCTCGGGCACTCAGGTTGCTCCTTTACTGGTGCCCTCTGGCGTTTCCCGCCGGTGAGGTAGATAACAGTCCTTCCAGGGCTTCCAACAGTCCCTGGACTCTATCCTTCTCAGGCTTCCGGCCTTTGCACTGTACGCGGAAATGGCCCATTTCTCCACACCCGAAACATCTCTTCTTAGAGAGCGGAGACGTAGTTGCTTGTTGAGATTTGGTTAAAGGATTTGGACCAGACGCCACAGCAACTCCCGTCGTCTGCATACCTGTGAGGAATTTCTGTATTTCTGCCTGCATTTCTGTCACCTTCATCAATACCCGGCACAGTTCCGCATGCGCTTGTTGCAATTCAACTTGAGCTTCCTGAACTTTCTTGACGGTTTTGGACAATTCACCCCGTTCAGGGAGGTTCGATTCTTTGGCAGCCCTCTCTGTAGATTTAAAAACAACTAGGTGTTCTTGTTCGTCCTCGTCAGATCCATAGGTATCTAGAGAGTCGCTTTCAGGCTGCAGGCCGTCGTTATGTCTCACAGGTTGTGCATAAGCCCTTTCCCCCCGCCTGAAAGATTTCTCTTCTAGTAAAGCCTCTTCCTCTCGTACAACTCGGATCAGTTCCAGGTACTTTAACTCTTGGTTACCTGCTCTGCTTCTCAGCTGCATCATCACTGGATCTAGAGGTTGAGAGCCCCTCAGGATCTGTTTTATTCAGATCTTATCTACTTCGGCCGGTTTGGCCCCTTTCTTCAGGAGTATCTGGTGTAGAATCTTATCCAGGCGCCTCATGTACTCGGTCATCCTTTCACCTCTTCTCTGATAGGTGTGTGTTCGTACTGATATACCAGTTCGGCCGCCTTTTCAGTTCGTCCAAAAACTTCTTCAAGAACGTTCAAGTAATCTAAAGCAGTACAATCTTTTCTACTCAGTTTTAGGTTTCTCACCGCTTCTGACGCAGGTCCCTTTAAGCTCTCGGTGATCCTTTGCTTTTTCTGGGCCTCAGGGACATCCCACTCATCCAGAGCCTGCATCGCCTGTTCCACCCATTCTTCAAAGGTTTCTTCTCCCGCCGGGGTTGGTACGTTTCCTGTAAAATTTCTTAACCGTCGATAACCGAAGTTAGTGTGAGGAGGGCTTGTTTTCTGACATTTAGCCAGTAGATCTCCAATAGCCACGATAAATTCAGGCCCGATCATGGCCAACGGACTAGGCGCGGGAACACTTGCAGATTCGCCACGTGGCGTACTTGGCTGAATTAGTTGGACTTCCACCTCTTCGGCCAGTTTCACGCTCGTGCCCTGAAAACATGGCGGAACACCCTTTCTCCATTCAAGAAGAACATACATGTGAGAAGTTTTTTTTTTAATGTCCAGTATTAACCCCCGATGATCTGGTGCTAGTGTGGCCACGGCCTGGCGAATCTGATCTTCAGCCCAAGTGTCTGCGGGAATATCCATGACTATACAACATTCTAACTGGCTACTGTGCTCCCCACACCACTCGGCAACAGTGTCTGGATCCATATTTAACCCTTTAGATGCGGTTTTTCCAGAGACTGGATCCCGGAAACGAGCCCCCACGTGTAGCGCTCACTCCCGGAGGAGCCGCTGAAAATGAACCACGGGTCAGTCTCCCCGCACTAGGGAATAAATATACTCCAACACAGTTGTGAGTTTTTATCATTTAAATAGTTTACTAATATATTTGAGCAGATGTTGAGACACGGTATTCACAAGTATTATTACAGTATTTTCGTATCACGGTAAAACGCGTAGCGGAAAAGAAACGAAACACGAGGCTTCGTATTTCGGAAAATAAAATATTCGCAACCGAACATAAAAGCAATGCAATTTCCCGATAGTTCAGAAAAGGGGACACGCAGCAAAACCCCAAACAAACAATCCCTTCGTATTACGGTAAACGCGCAGCGGAAAAAGAGAAAAATATATTCGGAACGTATCTTTATCTTTAACCCCCGTTCCGATTCGTAAAAGGAAATGAGTCCTGCACAAGTTAAGTCCCAGAATGTGAAAGGTGTATATGTGTGTGTGGTACCCGGGTACTGTTCAACTGGCCAGTGAGTTTATTAAAGGAAGGTCTTCGACTAGTCAGTTGGGGCCCTGTGGACTTTAAAGAGAAAACAGCAGAGCGTCCTTTAATCATAAAACAGCCTTGGAGGCCTCTCACCCATCCGACGATTGCTTTAGGCTCCGCTGACCCAGGACGTCTCTCCACCCGATCTTGACTGGGGATACTAGCGGCCGGATCCGTTGTCTGACTCCATACAGCTTATCCAGCTCACCGCCTGCTCTCCGTTCGATTCCTCCGGTCTGCAGCAATGCCTGGATTCCGGCGGGTCTCCTTCTCCTCAGATTGGGTGATCCTCTCTGGACTAACAAGTCTCTCTTTGTCTCTCTTGGTCTCTGGCCTAGGTCCTCTCGTGATCTCTTCAATGCGTCTGCTCTCTTTCCTTCCGTGGCGCGCTCTGGCGCGTTCTCCACGAGGTGGAGGATGTAAGTGTCCAGTCCCCACCCACTTCCTGTCTCCTTGCAAAGCATGCCGGGAAATGTAGTTCCAATGTCCAGTATCTCTAATCGCGACTGTCTCCATCTTGTGGCCAAAAATAGGTAATGCCACAGCAAGATCTTTAACACAGCGCTACATTATAATCAACGGTTTATTAGATATGGAATTAAAACGGGAATATTTTTAACATTGAAGCCTATGGGATAAAACATTCTTGTTACTAAAACATCAGGCAGACACGGCCCTCTAATCAGGCACTGTAGAGGGCAGCCTGCTGGGGCCTCCCAAGGATCCCCTTGAGGAGCATGCAGCCGCCGGATGACAGAGCTGCGACTGTGCGGGCTAGCCGCCCGAGTGCATGTGGCAGAGACAGGCAGTGCAGGGAGGGAGCCACTGCACCTGCGGCCACGGCAGACCCCCCCCACAACCAGGATCCAGGGAGCCCCCACTGACCACCAGGCTAAGGTAAGGCGACACATTTCTAAAAAAAATAAAATCCGAGGACATTTTTAAATGTCCCCGGGTACATAAAATAAAACTTTTTTTTTCTTTCTCTACCTGGCTGAATGTATTTAATTATATATATTAGATACATTCAGCCAGGTAGAGGGGGGTGGCATGTGGGCTGCGCGGGGTCTCAGGCAGTGGCTTGTTTTTTTGTGTGTATATCTTTAGCAAATTTATAGGGGAAGGTAAGGGCAGGTATGATATATATATATATATATATACACAGTGGTGGAAGTACCAGGGTCACAGCGGTCGCAGTTGCGACCGGGCCCTGGCATTCCGCCACTGGAGGGGGGCCAGCGCCGCCGCCAGATTCCGGCAAAAAGCGCCGGAATCTGGGAGCAGCGCCGCCGGCTGTTCCCCTCCCTGCGAGCAGCCCGCTGGCTTGCAGCTTGGGCGCTCTCGTGGGATGGGAACTAGCTGACCAGCGCACGAGATCTCGCGAGAACTCGGCTGCGCTGGCCAGGTGGTTTCTGGTGAGCGGCCAGGCTGCATGCTTTCAGCGGCCGCTCACCACGGAGAGGAACGGCGGCAGCAGAGGAGCCTGAGGTGAGCTGGGGGGCCCTATATACCCATAAGAGCTGGGGGCAAATCTATCCATTAGCTGGGGCAATATATCCATGAGCTGGGGCAATATATCCATGAGCTGGGGCAATATATCCATGAGCTGGGGCAGTATATCCATGAGCTGGGGCAATATATCCATGAGCTGGGGCAATATATCCATGAGCTGGGGCAGTATATCCATGAGCTGGGGCATTATCCATGTGCTGGGGCAATATATCCATGAGCTGGGGGCAAATATATCCATGAGCTGGGGCAGTATCCATGAGCTGGGGCAGTATATCCATGAGCTGGGGCAGTATCCATGAGCTGGGGGCAGTATATCCATGAGCTGGGGGCAGTATATCATGAGCTGGGGCAGTATATCCATGAGCTGGGGCAGTATCCATGAGCTGGGAGCAGTATATCCATGAGCTGGGGCAGTATATCCATGAGCTGGGGCAATATATCCATGAGCTGGGGCAGTATACATGAGCTGGGGCAGTATATCCATGAGCTGGGGCATTATCCATGTGCTGGGGCAATATATCCATGAGCTGGGGGCAAATATATCCATGAGCTGGGGCAGTATCCATGAGCTGGGGCAGTATATCCATGAGCTGGGGCAGTATCCATGAGCTGGGGGCAGTATATCCATGAGCTGGGGGCAGTATATCCATGAGCTGGGGGCAGTATCCATGAGCTGGGGGCAGTATATCCATGAGCTGGGGCAGTATATCCATGAGCTGGGGGCAGTATCCATGAGCTGGGGGCAGTATATCCATGAGCTGGGGCAGTATATCCATGAGCTGGGGCAGTATATCCATGAGCTGGGGCATTATCCATGTGCTGGGGCAGTATATCCATGAGCTGTGGCAGTATCCATGTGCTGGGGCAAATATATCCATGAGCTGGGGGCAAATATATCCATGAGCTGGGGCAATATATCCATGAGCTGGGGTAATATATCCATGAGAATATATCCATGAGCTGGGGCAATATATCCATGAGCTGGGGGAAAATATATCCATGAGTTGGGGGCAAATATATCCATGAGCTGGGGGCAATATATCCATGAGCTGGGGCATTATCCATGTGCTGGGGCAATATATCCATGAGCTGGGGGCAAATATATCCATGAGCTGGGGCAGTATCCATGAGCTGGGGCAGTATATCCATGAGCTGGGGCAGTATCCATGAGCTGGGGCAGTATATCCATGAGCTGGGGCAGTATATCCATGAGCTGGGGCATTATCCATGTGCTGGGGCAATATATCCATGAGCTGGGGGCAAATATATCCATGAGCTGGGACAGTATCCATGAGCTGGGGCAGTATATCCATGAGCTGGGGCAGTATATCCATGAGCTGGGGGCAGTATATCCATGAGCTGGGGCAGTATCCATGAGCTGGGGCAGTATATCCATGAGCTGGGGGCAGTATATCCATGAGCTGGGGCAGTATCCATGAGCTGGGGGCAGTATATCCATGAGCTGGGGCAGTATCCATGTGCTGGGGCAGTATATCGATGAGCTGTGGCAGTATCCATGTGCTGGGGCAAATATATCCATGAGCTGGGGGCAAATATATCCATGAGCTGGGGGCAAATATATCCATGAGCTGGGGCAATATATCCATGAGCTGGGGTAATATATCCATGAGAATATATCCATGAGCTGGGGCAATATATCCATGAGCTGGGGGAAAATATATCCATGAGTTGGGGGCAAATATATCCATGAGCTGGGGGCAAATATATCCATGAGCTGGGGGCAAATATATCCATGAGCTGGGGCAAATATATCCATGAGCTGGGGCAGTATACATGAGCTGGGGCAGTATACATGAGCTGGGGCAGTATATCCATGAGCTGGGGGCAGTATATCCATGAGCTGGGGGCAGTATATCCATGAGCTGGGGCAGTATATCCATGAGCTGGGGCATTATCCATGTGCTGGGGCAGTATATCCATGAGCTGGGGCATTATCCATGTGCTGGGGCAGTATATCCATGAGCTGTGGCAGTATCCATGTGCTGGGGAAAATATATCCATGAGCTGGGGGCAAATATATCCATGAGCTGGGGGCAAATATATCCATGAGCTGGGGCAATATATCCATGAGCTGGGGTAATATATCCATGAGAATATATCCATGAGCTGGGGCAAATATCCATGAGCTGGGGGAAAATATATCCATGAGTTGGGGGCAAATATATCCATGAGCTGGGGCAATATATCCATGAGCTGGGGCATTATCCATGTGCTGGGGCAATATATCCATGAGCTGGGGCAAATATATCCATGAGCTGGGGCATATCCATGAGCTGGGGCAGTATATCCATGAGCTGGGGCAGTATCCATGAGCTGGGGGCAAAATATCCATGAGCTGGGGCAGTATATCCATGAGCTGGGGCAGTATATCCATGAGCTGGGGCAGTATATCCATGAGCTGGGGCAATTATCCATGAGCTGGGGCATATATCCATGAGCTGGGGGCAAATATATCCATGAGCTGGGGCAGTATCCATGAGCTGGGGCAGTATATCCATGAGCTGGGGGCAGTATATCCATGAGCTGGGGGCAGTATATCCATGAGCTGGGGCAGTATCCATGAGCTGGGGCAGTATATCCATGAGCTGGGGCAGTAATCCATGAGCTGGGGCAGTATCCATGAGCTGGGGCAGTATATCCATGAGCTGGGGCAGTATTCATGAGCTGGGGCAGTATATCCATGAGCTGGGGGCAGTATATCCATGAGCTGGGGCAGTATCCATGAGCTGGGGGCAGTATATCCATGAGCTGGGGCAGTATCCATGTGCTGGGGCAGTATATCCATGAGCTGTGGCAGTATCCATGTGCTGGGGCAAATATATCCATGAGCTGGGGGCAAATATATCCATGAGCTGGGGGCAAATATATCCATGAGCTGGGGTAATATATCCATGAGAATATATCCATGAGCTGGGGCAATATATCCATGAGCTGGGGGAAAATATATCCATGAGTTGGGGGCAAATATATCCATGAGCTGGGGGCAATATATCCATGAGCTGGGGGCAAATATATCCATGAGCTGGGGCAAATATATCCATGAGCTGGGGCAAATATATCCATGAGCTGGGGGCAAATATATACAGGAGCTGGGGGCAAATTTATACAGGAGCTGGGGGCAAAAATATGCATGTGTGGCCTGGGGCAATATATGTCCATGTGAGCTGGGGGCAATATATATGTCCATGTGAGCTGGGGCAATATATATGTCCATGTGAGCTGGGGCAATATATATATCCATGTGAGCTGGGGGCAATATACAGTATATATCCGTGTCAGCTGGGGGCAATACTATCTTTTTTATATTGCAGGAAAAAAAAGTAAAAATATAGATCCTTTTTTTTGGGTGGGTTGGGGGGGCCCTTCATGGATTCTTGCACCAGGGCCCTCAGGTTTCTAGTTACGCCACTGACTGTATATATATGATATATATCTATATTCTTATAAATATATATATCCAGACTTGTATTACACACACATTTTGGCAACTAATTGCCCCCCGCCCCCAATTTGGCTGATCCCTCCAGAAGAAATGTTGAACCCGATAGAGCAGAGAATAATATATATTTTCTCTGCTCTGTCAGGTTCAACACTTCTTCTGGAGGGATAAGCCAAATGGGGGGGGGCGCATTTAGTTGAGATTGTCCACATGCCACCCCCCCCACGTGCGTATGTGTATATATGGTCTGAGGTCTGTGGGTGGGTGTATATATATATCTGCGTGTTAATATATAGGTCTGCGTGTTGTATCAATGCATCCCTACTCTATACACAGCGCTCCGTGTCCCTATAATATATATGATCAGGGGTTACCTTTTCTTTATATTTTTATACTATTCTATTAAATTAACAGTAATTTTTGATGTATTTTATTCAGTAGAAACTTTTTTGCCTATATAACATGCGCTTTGTGAAAATAAAACGGTTTTGTGTGTACATTTTAATTTAGTTAGTGGATTCCTGTCCATTGCGGTGAGAAGCAAACGTAATGCAGTGTAGACACGCTGCGAGGCGGAGTGGAGTGAAGTCAAGCCTGCAAAATGTTTGCTTCTCTTCGCTTCGCTACGCTGTGCGTCGCTACACACTCAGTGTGTCTCAGCCTTTATTCCCGCATCGCTAGCTTACCGAATCAGTTTGTATACTTGTTACTGACCCTGCTTGTTCGGAGGACCCGATCTGTTGCCGACTTTGCCTGCCATTTGACTATTCTCTCTGTGTATTCCCTGCCTGTTCTGTTTACTTCCTGTTGCTACTGGTGTGCGCCGATTCTCACCATATACAGTAGCGCAGTACAAGTGCCTAAACATTGCTGACCTGGTTTTGTTATAGCTGCTGATGTAACTGAATAGATCGGGGATCTCTTCTGCATTACCAAAACCTCCACCACTGCACTCTTCCACAATACCTCAGAGGCAGGGCCGGTGCTCCCACTAGGCAAGCTAGGCAACCGCCTAGGGCGCACTACCAGCTAGTGACGCAGCTGGAACCAACCCGTGTTACATTATTATACCCGTTCCTCATTGTGCGCTACGCAAAGCCGAAATTGTTGGCTCACGGACCCCCGCTAGCAACATAGAAGGTGGGCGTCTTATGGTGATGCACAGGCTCCACTAGATGATGTGTGGGCGTCACTAGAGGCAGACTAAAGAAAAAAAGACGATAGTGAAAGGCACAGAAGAAAGAGAGAAAGGCACGGAAGAAAAAGAATAAAAAGAGGCAGAGGAAAGAAAGAGGCAAAAGACCAATCTCGGACTGACCAGTGGACGGGTAAGATGGGCACCCAACGACTATGTACGGACCCCGTGCACAGTGTGTGTGTTCCCCCAGCATTTCGACCGTTAGCTGATCTTGCCTAGGGCGCAAAACAATCTAGCACCGGCCCTGCTCAGAGGGGTTACTGTGTGAAGGCACTTGCCGCCACCAAAGGCACAATATTTGGGTGCATTGCCACTGACGCCTATACCAGATTCATATAATTTTTATATTGGACCGCAGGGTCCAACCCTGCACTCTTCCACAATACCACAGAGGGGTTACGGTGTGACGGCACTGTTGCCGACACTAAAGGCCCAATTTTAAGGCACCTATTGTTACTTTCATCCAAAGCCTGCATAAGTTTCACCATAATTTAGCCATAAAAATCACTAAACTTGTTCTGCGTGTACTAAAATGGCTCCTCTTTTCATACAGGCTGCCGCCTTGTTTATGAATAGATTAAAGGAAAACCATTTACCGTCATTTGAAATGTCATTTTTTTGTTTTTAAATGTTTCTATACATCCTACAAATCCGCCACTTCACGGGCAGGTTATGGGGACCTCCTAGGCACGATATTTGAAGGAATTTTTCATTTTTATTCTTAACGTTTATTTCATGGAAAAGTCACTGTTCCTTTAAAAACGTTTTTTTTAAAACTTTTTGTCCTTGTTTCCTGTCCCCCAGGGCATATATCTTGCATATATGCCCTCTGAGGGCACTCTAAAAATCGAACTTTCGAGTCCCATTGACTTGCATTGAGTTCAGTTCGTGTTCAAGTTCGAACTCGAACTTTAGAAATTGTTTGAGTTCGAATGCGAACCGAACACGGGGGTGTTCGGCTCATCACTACTGACAATCCACCAAACAGACCACCGAACACAGCCAGAAACTGCCGAACACAGCTGACAATCCAAACAGACTGCCAAACGCAGCCACAAACTGCCGAACGCATTTGACAAGCTGCCGAACAGACCGAACGCAGCCGCAAACTGCCAAACGCAGGTCCGAACGCAGCTGACAATCCGCTGTCCGCAGCCGCAAACCGCTGAACGCAGTTGATGATCTGCCGAACGCCACCAACATTTACTGCGGTGACCACAAGGTGGCATCATAATGATGCTAAACCAGTGTCTCCTGCCTTCCTTTGAATTTCTGTTTTTCAGATGCTAACATTTGCCGACAGCAATTTTCCCGGTTGTTTGCAACTTTGGCAAATAACGGTGCTTCTTAAATACCTCCCACTGTGCGTGTTGAGGCCGTCAGATGGGGGGTGTTTATGGATCAAACCTCTGTACCTAAGCGAGAGCTATACATTGATGGGGCACTTGGAGTGTTTCTTTAAATACTGTTTCTTTCATTGCAACAGATACCGATTCGTGTCTGCGAGGCGTAACAGTAAAACAAAGCCACACTGGAGGAGAAAATCAGGAGGTTCCTTGAAAAGATTGCTGCCAGTGACTGCCAGACATAAAAAAGATGAAGATAGACAAGTTTTGCATGACACAGTGAGTAACAAGATTATAAATCACGCCATTACTTCATAGTGACTGTGAGCATTTTAACCTTAAAGTGTCACATCATGGGCAAAATTAATGTCTTTCCTCCTTTTATAGAGATCAGTGTATTTTTTCATTGACCTATATAATATAAAAACAGAAATATTCAGTTTTTAAATTTCCCACCATCACCCATGAGACTGTGGCATGCCGCACTGAGGAGGACGGCTGTGAGCAGAGAAACATCTTACAGGGCTGCCCCCTGCTCGCTGTGAGTGCTGCGCCCTCTGCCTGTCAGGATCTGATTGACAGCCAGCACTGCACACTGAGTGTCCCTCCCCCTGACAACATGGTGCCACTACCAGGGACAGGGAGTTAACTTCAAAAATGGAATATCTCCTTTTTTTTCAATTCTATAGGTCAGCAATTAAACACCGCCCTATAAAACAGGAAAGGTGCCCTGTCACTTGGACAAAACTCATTTAACCTATGACAGGTGCCCTTTAATGCGTGAGCAGAATTTGGGGAAATAACTCGGAGCCGGTTTCTGTTAAAAGTGAAACTATTATCATTTTGCTCCTCTCACGGGAGGCATTATATTGCGATCCTGCTACCGGCGACAATCTGCTGAAATCCAAATCTGCGGGAATTAAAAGTGTTAAAATAAACATTTTATGGATAAAATACCACCTGTTCAGTCAGAGGCATTCAGTGTGTTTTCAGAGTGATTTTTATTGTTCCCCTGCCTGAAATTTTTCTTCAATCTGTGTTTATTGGTACAAGAAGGTCATAAAACAATTCACTGAGTGCAAGAAGGTTTCAGGTTAGTCTTACAAAGTAGATATGTAGAGATAAAAAGGAAGCGATGGACCCTCAGTCACATTGGCAGGGTAGTAACAGACACTACCTTGTGTATCCTATTGTGAAAATCAGGAAGCATTATTTTACTGAACAGCCTTCCAGTTGAAGTGGTAGAGGCCAAAACAGTAATTGAATTTAAGCAGGCATGGGATAGGCATAAGGCTATCCTAAACAAAAGATAAATCCAGGTAAAGTATCCATGTAATTGGGCGACTAGATGGGCCGAAAGGTTCTTATCTGCCCACATTTTTCTATGTTTCTATCCGTGAGTGTGCAGGTAGTACAAGGTCAGGTGACCATTTTAATATGAATAGAATATACACCCATAATGTATCGAGCACATAAAGGATAAGTATAAGTAGTTTCCAAATTGCTTTTGTTCTTGATTGGATTTCCAAAATGTTCAAACATTTCTTCATGTGATTCTTACGTAAACGCTAGTTTAAAAAGCTTTACTTTTGTATTACTGAACAGTCTCCTTTAATATCTCCTGAACTTTTATTAAGAATACGCAAACCTATTCAAGCACAGCAAGACGTCGCAGCGTTCACAATGGAGAAAGCAGTAGCACAAACAGAGGTATAGCTCAGAAACCACACCAGCAACAACCACCAACTCTGCAACAACAAGAACCAACAACTGTGCAACAAAAAGAGCCACCAACTGTGCAAAAAGTCGAACAACCAACTGAGCAACAGGAACCACAAACCAAGCAACAACAAGAACCAACAACTGTGCAACAAAAAGAGCCAGCCATGCAAAAAGAACCACCAATTGTGCAACAAAAAGTGCCACCAACTGTGCAAAAAGAACAACCAACTGAGCAACCAACTGAGCAACAGGAACCACAAACCAAGCAACAACAAGAAACACAAAATATGGAGCGCTATGAGCTACCAATCAGGCAACTACAAGAACCAACAACTGTGCAACAAAAAGAGCCAACCATGCAAAAAGAAGAACCACAAATTCTGCATCAAAAAGAGCCAGCCATGCAAAAAGAACCACCAATTCTGCAACAAGAACCACTAACCATACAACAACAAGGACCACAAAATCTGCAACATCAAGAACCACTAACCACGCAACAACAAGAACCAACATCTGTGCAACAAAAAGAGCCACCAACCATGCAAAAAGAAGAACCAAAACGTGAGCAGCAAGAACCACAAACTTTGCAACAAGAACCTCCAGCCAAGCAACAACAAGAAACACAAAATCTGCAACACCATGAACCACCAACCAGGAAACTACAGGAACCACCACCCATGCAGCAACAAGAACCATCAACCGTGCAACAAAAAGAACCGCTAACCATGCAACAAGAAATGACAACTGCGCTACGAGAACCATCAGCCAAGCAACAACAAGAACCGCCAAACATTCTACGACAAAAACCACTGGCCAAGCAACAACAGGAACCACCAACTATGCAACACCATGATCCATCAACTATACAACTACAAGGACTACCAGCCATGCAACTACAAGAACCAATAACTCTACAACAAAAAGAAGCAATGACTGTGCAACACCAAGAACCATCAACCGTGCAAAGCGATGAACCATCAACTGAGCAACAAGAACCACAGTCTATGCAACATCAAGTACCACCAGCCATGCAACACAACAAACCACCAACCATGAAACTACAAGAACCATCAACTCTACAACTAAAAGAACCACCAACTGTGCAAAGCGAAGAATCACCAATTGAGCAACATGAACCACCAACTGTGCAAATACAAGTACCACCAATCATGAAGCAAGAAAAAACACCGAAAGTTCAAGTACAAGAACCATCGACCATGCAACAGCAAGTACCACACACCATGCAGCAACAACCACAAACTCTGCAACACCATGAACTACCAACCATGCAACAAGATCCACCAACAATGAAACAACCACCACCAAAAATGCAACAACGAGAACCATCAACAGTGCAACAACCACCAACCAAACAACAGCAACAACCACCAACTGTAAAACAACAACAACCAACAATGCAAAATCAGAAGCCATCAACCATGCAACAACAAAAAAGACCTGACATGCAGCAACAAAAAAGACCTGACATGCAGCAACAAAAAAACACCTGACATGCAGCAACAAAAAAGACCTGACATGCAGCAACAAAAAAGACCTGACATGCAGCAACAAAAAAGACCTGACATGCAGCAACAAAAAACACAAAATGTGCAACAAGAACCATTAGCTGTTCAACAACAAAAAACACCTACTGTGCAACAAAAACCACAAAGCACGCAACATCAAGAACCACCAACTGTGCAGGAACAAGAACCACTATGCATGCAACAAGACCTGAAAACCATACAGAAACATGGAACCCCAAAAGTGCAGCAGCAGCAAGTACCACCAGTTGTGCTGCCAACCATGCATGTAGAACTGCCAAATGTGCAAAAACAGGAATCAGCGACTGTGCAAGAACAAGAACCACCAACTGTGCAACAAGTAACACAAACAATGCAACAAGAACAACCAACAGTGCAACAAGTAACACAAACAATGCAACAAGAACAACCAACAGTGCAACAACAAGAACCAACAACCGCACATCATGAGCCACTAACCAAACAACAAAAAACACCTACTGTGCAACAAAAACCACAAACCACGCAACATCAAGAACCATCAACTGTGCAAGAACAAGAACCACCAACTGTGCAACAAGTAACACAAACAATGCAACAAGAACAACCAACAGTGCAACAAGTAACACAAACAATGCAACAAGAACAACCAACTGTGCAACAAGAACCAACAACCATTCAAAAAGAAGAACCCCCAACTGAGCAACAAGAACCACCACCTGTACAATTGCAAGAACCAACAACCGCACATCATGAGCCACTAACCAAACAACAGCAAAAACCACCAACCGTGCAACAACAAGAATCCTCAATAGTGCATCAGCAAGTTTCACCATCTGTACAACAGAAAGAACATTCAACCATGCAACAGCAAGATATACCAACTGTGGAGCAACATGAACAAGCCATGCTAGCACAAAAAGCACCAACAGTGCAAAAGCAAGAATCACGAACTGTGCAAAAACAAGGATTTCTAAACATGCTAAAACAAGGACCACCGACAGTGCAGCAACAAGAATCAACAGCGCAACAAAAAGAGCCACCAACCATGCAACAAGAGGAATCACTTAAAGTTCAACACCAAGAAGCACCAACAGTCCAACAAGAAGAACTGCCAACTGTACAACAACTACCAACCATACAACAGGGCTCACCAACAGTGCACGAAAAACAAGGAACACCAGCAATGCAAAAGCAAGAACCAGGAATAGAATCCATACAACAGCAAGAACCAGAAACAGCACAACAACAAGAACCACCAACTGTACAACAACCACCAACCGTGCAACAAGACCCACCATCCTTGCAACAAAAAGTACCTCCAGCAGTGCAAAAACAACAACAAGAACCAACAGTGCAAAACCAAGAACCAACAACAGTGCAACAGAAAGGATCCAAAAAAGTGCATCTACAAGAACCACAAACTGTGCAACAACTAGAACCCTTAATCATGCAAGAACAACAACCAACAGCCAAGCAACAACAAGAGCCACTAACTGTAAAACAACCAACAACCAGACAAGAACCAGAAACAGTGCAACAGAAAGGATTGCCAATTGTGCAACAACAAGAATCACAATTTGTGCAAAAAGCACCACCAACCATGCAACAAGAAGAGCAAATATTTGTGCAAGAACGAGAACCACCAACTGTGCAACAACAAGAACCAACTGCTGTGCAGAATCATGAACCACCAAATGTGCAACAAGAGCCATCAACTGTGCAACAACAATCAACAACAACTATGCAACAAACAGTAAATCTGCAAAAAGAACTACGAACTGTGCAACAAGAACTACAAACTGTGCAACAAGCACTACATACAGTGCAACAAGAACTACGAACAATGCAACAAGAACCACCAACTGTGCAACAACGAGATCCACCAACTGTGCAACAAGAACCAGCAGCTGTGCAACAAAAGGAACCACCAACTGCGCAACTACAAGAAGACCTAACTGTGCAAAATCAAGAACCATCAAATGTGCAAGAACAATCTGCAATAACTATGCAACAAACAGCAAATGTGCAACAACAAGAACTACGAACCATACAACAAAAACTACGAACCATACAGCAAAAACCACTGAGTGTTCCACAACAAGAGTCACCAGCAGGGCAGCCACAAGAACCACCAATTGTGCAACAGCAAGAACCAACAGTTGTGCAACAATATGAACCCCCATCCGATCAACAAGAACCATTAACTGTGCAACAAAAAGCACCAACTCTACAACAACAAGAGACAAATGTGCAAGAACAAAAAGCACCATCTGTGCAACAACAAGAATGTCCAATTGTGCAACAACACGAACCACAAACTGTGCAACAGCAGGAACCACTAACTGTGCAACAAAAAACACCAACTCTGCTACAACAAGAGACAACAACTGTGCAAGAACATAAACCACCAACTTTGCAACAACAAGACTATTCAGCTGTGCAACAACAAAAAACAATTTTGAAGGAAAAAGAAAAAACACTCGTTCAACAACAACCAACTACACGGCAACAACAACAGCCAGCAGCTGTACAACAACATGAACCATCAACTATCCAACAATATGAACCACCATCTTATCAACAAGAACCATCAACTGTGCAACAAAAACAGCCAACTTCTCAACAAGAGACAACAACTGTGCAACAACAAATACCAACTGTGAAGCAAAATGAACTACGAACTGATCAACAAGAACCAACAACTCTGCAACAAAAAACCCCAAGTGTTCCACAACAAGAGTCACAAGCAGGGCAGCCTCAAGTACCACCAACAGTGGAACAACAAGAACCACAAATTGTGCAACAAGAACCAACTGAAATGCACCAATTGATATTCCCCCAATTCATTATGCCCTCCCAAGTTCATTACCCCTCCACGTCATCATTCCCTTATACTCGCCACCAATTTATTAATTATCCCAACGTTTCATTAGGTCCCCCTCAGTTCATTTATTATCCCCCATGTCATAATATACAGCAACAAGAAACAGCAATAGAGCAACTACGAGACCCAACAGTCATTAAGCAACAAAGATCAGCATCAGTGCACCGGAAACAACCACAACCAAGTGTGCGACATCAAAATCCACCAACTGTGCAACAACAATCACCAAGCATGCAACAAGAGGAACCACAAATCACACAACAACAAGAACCACAAACTACACAACAAAAAGTCATGCAACAATCAACAGTGCAACAACAAACGCCACTAGCTCTTCAACAGCCACCAGCTGTGCAACATCCTGAACCACAAACGGAACCAATAACCATGCAACACAAACCACCAACTCTGCAACAACAAGAGACAACTGTGCTGGAAGAAAACCCTCCAACTGTACAGCAGCAACAGCTACCAACTGTACAACAAACACCAACCGTGCAACAACAAGTAACACCAAATGTACAACAAGAATCGTCATCAGTGCAGCAACAAGAACTGTCAACCGAGCAACAAACACCAAACATGCAACAAGAGCCGAAAGCCATGAAACCGCAAGAACCACCAACTGTTCAAGAAGAACCACCAACTTTGCAACAGCAAAAAACACCATCTGTGCAAAAAACACCAACTGTACAAGAATCATCAACCATGCAACCACAAGAACCACTAACTGCTCAAAAGCAAAAGCCAACTGTGCAACAACAGAAACCGCCAACCATACAAGGAAAACCAAGCCTGCAACAACTAGAGCCACCAACAGTGCAACAAAAAACACAAACCCTTCAACAATATAAATCACCATCCATGCAAGAAGAACCATCAACAATGCACCAAAATTCACCAAGTGGTCTGCAACAAGAGCCACCAGCAACGCAGCCACAAGAACCAACAATTGTGCAACAACAAGAACCAATTCAAATACCCCAATTGATATCCCCCCAATTCATTATGCCCTCCCAACTTCATTACCCCTCCAGTTCATCTATTATCCCTCCAATTCCTTATGCTCCCCAACAATTTATTAATTATCCCCCTGTTTCATTATACCTCCCACAGTTAATTTATTATCCCCCATTTCAAAATATACAGCAACAAGGAACACTTATAGAGCAACTACGAGAACCACCAGTCATTCAGCAACAAAGATCACCAACAGTGCAATGGCAACAACCACAACCAAGCATGCAGCAACAAAAATCACCAACTGCGCAACAACAACCACCAAGCACGCAACAACAAGAATCAATAGTGCAACAACAACCATTAACCATGCAACAACAAATACCACTAACTCTGCACCAACCACTACCTGTGCAACAATTAGAACCACAAACTATGCAACAAGAACCAATAACTGTGCAACAGCAAGAACTAACAACTGTGCAACAAAAAACACCAACTCTACAACAAGAGACAACAACTGTGCAAGAACATAACACAACAACTGTGCATCAACAAGAACCACTAACTGTGAAGCAGAAAGAACCACCAACTGTGCAACAAGAGCC
Source organism: Leptobrachium leishanense (assembly GCA_009667805.1). Taxonomy (NCBI): domain Eukaryota; kingdom Metazoa; phylum Chordata; class Amphibia; order Anura; family Megophryidae; genus Leptobrachium; species Leptobrachium leishanense. Next base: position 396,729,741 of record CM019065.1, on the reverse strand, counting down.
AGCAACAACCGCACGACTACAGCAACAACCACCATCTGTGCAACAAGAGCGACCAACTGTGCAACAAGAGCCAGCAACAATCGCACGACTACAGCAACAACAACCACCATCTGTGCAACAAGAGCGACCAACTGTACAACAACCACCAATTGTGCAACAAGAGCCAGCAACAACTGCACGACTACAGCAACAACCACCATCTGTGCAGCAAGAGCGACCAACTGTACAACAACCACCAACTGTGCAACAAGAGCCAGCAACAACGGCACGACTGCAGCAACAACCACCAGTTGTGCAACAAAAGCGACCAACTGTACAACAACCACCAACTGTGCAACAAGAGCCACCAACAACCACACGACTACAGCAACAACCACCATCTGTGCAACAAGAGCGACCAACTGTACAACAGCCAACTGTGCAAAAAAAGCCAGCAACAACTGCACGACTACAGCAACAACTACCATCTGTGCAACAAGAGCGACCAACTGTACAACAACCACCAATTGTGCAACAAGAGCCAGCAACAACTGCACGACTACAGCAACAACCACCATCTGTGCAGCAAGAGCGACCAACTGTACAACAACCACCAACTGTGCAACAAGAGCCAGCAACAACGGCACGACTGCAGCAACAACCACCAGTTGTGCAACAAAAGCGACCAACTGTACAACAACCACCAACTGTGCAACAAGAGCCAGCAACAACCACACGACTACAGCAACAACCACTATCTGTGCAACAAGAGCGACCAACTGTACAACAGCCAACTGTGCAAAAAAAGCCAGCAACAACTGCACGACTACAGCAACAACTACCATCTGTGCAACAAGAGCGACCAACTGTACAACAACCACCAATTGTGCAACAACAAGAACCAATTCATATAACTCAAATCATATCCCCCCAATTCATTATGCCCTCCCAAGTTCATTACCCTTCCAGTTCATCTACTATCCCACCATGTCCTTATGCTCTCCAACAATTTATTAATTATCCCCCCGCTTCATCATGCCCCCCTCAATTCATTTATTATCCCCCATTTCAAAATATACAACAACAAGGATCACCAACAGTACAACGGCAACAACCACAACCAAGCGTGCAGCAACAATCACCAACCACACATCAAGAACCTTCAACAGTGCAACAGCAATCATTAACAGCACAACAGCCACCAACTATACAACAACAACCACCAACTGTGCAACAACAACAACCACTAACTCTATCACAACAACAGCCAGAAACTATGCAACAAGAACTACCAACTGAGCAACATCAAGCTTTATCAACTATGATACAACCAGAACCACCAAATGTGAAACAACAAGAACCACCAAAGGTGAATCAACAAGAACCACCAACTGTAAAACAACAAGAACCACCAAATGTGAAACAACAAGAACCACCAACTGTGAAACAACAAGAACCACCAACTGTAAAACAACAAGAACCACCAAATGTGAAACAACAAGAACCACCAACTGTAAAACAACAAGATTCACCAACTGTAAAACAACAAGAACCACCCAGAAAGAGAAAAGCACATCAATCACTTCAGCAAGATGCAACAAAAGCGAGTGCGACACATACCTCAAATAAACAAGAATCAACAAAAAAGGTGAGGATTCTTTCCTTACAGCAACAACCACCATCTGTGCAACAAGAGCGACCAACTGTACAACAACCACCAGCTGTGCAACAAGAGCCAGCAACAACCGCACGACTGCAGCAACAACCACCAGCTGTGCAACAAAAGCGACCAACTGTACAACAACCACCAATTGTGCAACAAGAGCCAGCAACAACCACACGACTACAGCAACAACCACCATCTGTGCAACAAGAGCGTCCAACTGTACAACATCCACCAACTGTGCAACAAGAGCCAGCAACAATCGCATGACTACAGCAACAACCACCATCTGTGCAACAAGAGCGACCAATTGTACAACAACCACCAACTGGGCAACAAGAGCCAGCAACAACCGCACGACTACAGCAACAACCACCATCTGTGCAACAAGAGCGACCAACTGTACAACAACCACCAACTGTGCAACAAAAAGAAGCACCAACCATGCAACTACATGAAGCACTAACTGTGCAGCAACATGGAGCACCAAAAATGCAACAACAACCACAAACCGTGCAACAACAATATACAACAACTGTGGAACAACTATCACCTGCGCAACAACATGAAACAGCCATGCAACAACAAGAACCACCAACAAGGCAACATAAAAAAACATCAACTGGGCAACAGCACCCACCAAAAATGCAACAAGTACCACCTACAGTGCAACAGCAAGAAATACTAACTGTGCAGCAACAAGAAGCACCATCTGTGAAACAAAAAGCAGCAGTAACCATGCAACTGCAAGAAGCACTAACAGTGCAACAGCGACCACCAACAGTGCAACAAGAAGAAACAACACCCATACAGCAAGACGAACCACCAACAGTTCAACAAGAATCACCAACTGTGAATCAAGGGCCACCAACAATACAACAAAAAGAAACACAAACAATGCAACAAGAAACACCAAGTGTGCAACAACAAGAGCCACCGACAGTGCAGCAGGAAGAACCGACATTGCAACAAGAATCACCAACTGTGAAACAAGAACCACCAACAATGCAACAAAAAGAAACACAAACCATGCAACAAGAAACACAAACCGTGCAACAAGAAACACAAACCGTGCAACAAAAAACACCAAGTGTGCAACAAGGGCCACCAACAGTGCAGCAAGAAGAACCACCGACATTGCAACAAGAATCACCAACTGTGAAACAAGAACCACCAACAATGCAACAAAAAGAAACACAAACCGTTCAACAAAAAACACCAAGTGTGCAACAAGAACCACCAACAGTGCATCAACAACAATCACCAATTGTGCAACAACAAGAACCAATTCATATAACTCAAATCATATCCCCCCAATTCATTATGCCCTCCCAAGTTCATTACCCTTCCAGTTCATCTACTATCCCACCATGTCCTTATGCTCTGCAACAATTTATTAATTATCCCCCCTCTTCATCATGCCCCCCTCAATTCATTTATTATCCCCCATTTCAAAATATACAACAAGGATCACCAACAGTGCAACGGCAACAACCACAACCAAGCGTGCAGCAACAATCACCAACCACACATCAAGAACCTTCAACAGTGCAACAGCAATCATTAACAGCACAACAGCCACCAACTATACAACAACAACCACCAACTGTGCAACAACAACAACCACTAACTCTATCACAACAACAGACAGAAACTATGCAACAAGAACTACCAACTGAGCAACATCAAGCTTTATCAACTATGATACAACCAGAACCACCAAATGTGAAACAACAAGAACCACCAACTGTAAAACAACAAGAACCACCAACTGTAAAACAACAAGAACCACCAAATGTGAAACAACAAGAACCACCAACTGTGAAACAACAAGATCCACCAACTGTAAAACAACAAGAACCACCCAGAAAGAGAAAAGCACATCAATCACTTCAGCAAGATGCAACAAAAGCGAGTGCGACACATACCTCAAATAAACAAGAATCAACAAAAAAGGTGAGGTTTCTTTCCTTGGATATTTAATGCATTGAAGTTATTCTAAAGACCAGAGGAATGGGTTAATCTGACCTACTTAACAGTAAACCTGATAAATCACAGGAATTGTAATGAGTGTCATGGGAAGCAGAATGAAAAGGATTGTGGGTGAAGTTGCAAGCTGATAGATTTGGCTTTTGGGTGGAGATACATGTTCATCTGGGAATGTGAGACCTTTTTTAATGATCATTTTATTTTTTATGGTGTTAAGTTTTACTGCAGCATTCCAGCAGCCCCTGAGAGGGGGCAGAATAGAGGGAGAGCTGTGGGGTCAGTCGCTGCTGTACAGGGATAAGATTCAGGGGGTTATAAGGAGTGAATATATCCCTGTACAGTACAGATACAAGGAATTTCCTTATGCGGTTTCTGCCTGTATGCTGATAATGCAGACCCCATGTGACATTGTGCGAGAGAAAGGGAAAGCATGTACTTTTACATTTTGAATTCTTTTTGTAAAGGTTTAAGGAATAAATGAAGCGCAAAAAACTAAATTACAGTATTATTAACTGTCATGGAGCTGATGTAACGCTCCACGCTTCAAACCCCAAGAGACTTAATGTTCATTTATATCGTGTGGTTTTAAATATATTTTACATCGTTTGGTTTTAGTTTAATTTAGTTTAGTGTAAAATGGCATAGCTTTGGTTTTAAAAATACTTATATTCCTGTAGTTAAATGTGTTTTTGTCTATACATTTAAACAAGCTTTACTGCTGTTTTATGCACCAGGGCTTTTCCCATTATCTAGCTGCATGTTTAATTCAAGGGATCTCTGATAGTGTGTGTTTAATCTGATGTGTTAGAACAATGGATATACAAATGTTGTGTGAGCTGAAAGGCTAGAGAATGTAAAGAATGTTTATTGTTTAATAACTGACATAATGTAATTAGTATGGGTATGCAAATTATGACTAGTAATTAGTGCAAATTATGACTGTTGGACTTCAGCATAAATGGTGGCGTTTTGTTCATTAAAAAGTCAGAGAACTCTCAGAGCTCAGAGAGAGAGGATCCTGTTTTAAAGCATACAGCCGCGCCTGGTGTCTTTATTTCAGCGACGCTACACTATACACTATCACCCTCAGAAGGCAGAGAGCGGCCTTCTGGAGATTCCTAACGGCTCCAGGGCAGAGGAACAGAAGCAGGCAGGTCAAGCCGCTCGAGGCGCTGAGGACAGCGCTCCCAGTAGCCGGGCTGACCGCAACAAAGGGGTGTCTGGAGAGCCAGGACAGACAGAAGGGAACGGTTCCTTCACATTAACTATTTCAGAAAAACAACTCCTAAAAGTCCTCTTTTATCCCACATTTACAAGTTATTATATCTATGCGCTACGGGCTTTATTCAACAGCTGTTGTCAAGCTTAGTGTATCGAGATGCGCAACATAACGGCAGACGTAATCAGCTTCATTTTCTCAAGTCTTATTCCAACTTTGCTGTTAAAGGAGAGGATCTGACCTTAGCTTCTCGCGGCTTGCGTTCCTTATTGTGTTCAGCGTCTCCTATATTTAACGCAGGACGCGCAACTTCTACGAGAAATACGACAATAACGACCTGTTCCACGGTGCTGAATAAACGTAATGGGATCAATTAAAACTTAACGCTAAAATGGGGACGCTATCAGCAGGGCAGGCATCAGAAATTATGGGGCCCCTTACTGAACCTCACGATGGGACCCCCCGGGCCCTCCCTCAACCTCTTAACAGCTTTTCTCCCCCTTCCAAAAAAAAAAGGACATAACATAGCACCACAGCAATAAAACTCACAGTAATGTGCAGTGTGTATGAACGTATCACAGAATCCACAGCAATAAATCTCACAGTAACGGGCTGTATATGATGGCCTTTGGGCCTGGTCCCTGGGTCTGGTTTGGGCCTTTGGGTTTGGGCCTTGGGGTCTGTTTCTTGGGGTCTGGGGTCTGCTCTGGGCCTTGGGGTCTGGGCTGGGCCTGTTCCCTGGGGGTCTGGTCTGGGCCCTAGGTCTAGTCCCTGGGACTGGGCCTTGGGGTCTGGTCCCTGGGGTCTGTGCCCTGAGTCTGGTCTGGGGTCTGGGCCCTGGGTCTGGGCTTTGGTCCCTTGGTCTGGGGGGTCTGCTCCCTGGGACTGGGCCTTGGGGTCTGGGGCCTGGTCCCTGGTTCTAGGCTTGGCCTGGTACCTGGGGTCTTGGCTCTGGGTCTGGCCTAGGCCCTGGGTCTGGGCCTTGGGGTCTGGGGCCTTGGGGTCTGGGCACTGGGTCTGGGCCCTGGGTCTGGGCCTTGTCCTTGGGTCTGGTCCTTGGGGATGGGCCTTGGGCCCTGGGGTCAGGTCTGGGCCTTGGTCCTTGTGTCTGGGCCCTGGGTCCTGGACCCTGGGGCTGGGCCATGGGGTCTGGTCCCTGGGTCTGGCTTGGGCCTTGGGGTCTGGGCCCTTGGTCTGGCTTGGGCCTTGGGGCCTGGGCCCTGGGTCTGGACTGGGCCTGGTCCCTGGGTCTGGGCATTGGGGTCTGGGCCCTGGGGTCTGGGCCTTGGTCCCTTGGGTCTGGGCCTTGGGGTCTGGGGCCTGGTCCCTGGGTCTAGGCCCTGGATCTGGGCCTTGGGGTCTGGTCCCTGGGTCTGGGCCTTGGTCTCTGGGCCTGGGCCTTGGGGTCTGGGTCTAGGCTGGGCCTGGTCCCTGGGGCTTCGGTCGAGGCTGTGCCCTGGCTCAAAACTCCGCCATCTTCCTTCCCTGTCCTCTTTCCTTCTGCTCTTATTTTCTTCTGCTCTTATTTTCTTCTGCTCTTCGGCCCGGGCCCTCCGTCTCAGGCGCTCAGCTTCACTGACTGGAGAGGGTGGAGCCAAAGAAGCGCTCTTGGGAGGCCTCCACATGTTGCTTGGCCCTGCCCAACCAGCCAGTGAAGCCTGCAGGAGCCGGGAGCTGAGGAGACACAGTCAGCTCCGGATTCAGACTCATAGAGTCCGATACCGGAGCTGTAAAAGGGCGTATGCCCTGATGGCAACCCTGGCTGTCGGGGATAATGTGCGTTTGCAGGTTTCCCCGTAGCGTCCCTATTTTAGCTTTAGATACCGAGGCAGGCGCTACATTTCATTAGCCGCGCACACATCCACTTTCAGCAGCGCCAGCCGGTAATGTCACTGCTCCACACACGGCATAACGTCTCGCTAAGACATTTTAACGTCTCTGGCTGACTTTAGTGTCTTGGTTGGAATGGGGATACTAAAAGTGAGGCGTTAAGGGTTAATGGCCGGCGCACGATTCCTCCATTAGTGTCTGACTTCTAACAACATCCATGGATTAGGCCCCACATGCTACATGTATATTTTAAGTTTATGTGTGTGTTTATTTTTATTAAAAGGTATTTGGTAATGAAAGGTAACTCTCGACATGTCTCAAATTACCTCAGGGGCCGCCACCTAAACCTGTGGGGCTCCTAATGGACCATTGTCCCCCTGGTAAACAATTCACCTATTATCCCTCCATTTCATTAAACTTGCACCAATTCATTAATTATCCCCCATTTGTTTATAAGTCCCCCCTCTCCCCTCCCCCCAGTCATTATTATTACTATTTTTATTTTTATTTTGAAACAATGTCGGCAATACAGCAAACAGGTAAAAGAAAGGAAATGGCCACCGTCGACACAGGTCCACACAGGGCCACGCAGGGCCACGCAGGGCCACGCAGGGACACACAGGGCCACACAGGGCGACACAGGGACACACAGGGCCACACAGGGACACACAGGGCCACAGTACGGGAAGGAAAAAAGTAAATAAAAATAAAGTGTCATCTGAGGAGGAAAAAAAAATACACAGCAAGAAAACAAACGTGTCCTCTGGTAATGTCAGAGTTATCGCAATGCGGGAGGAGACAAAACCGTCCTCGTATCAAAAATAGAAAATCTCAGCCTGTGGGGGGGGGGGGGGTGCAGGGCCGACCCAGCAGTTATCAGGTAGAAAAACACAAAAAGGAAAACTATCTGTGCGGGTGGCGTCGGCGGGAGCCAGAAGGCTGCATCGTGAAAATGAAGAATAAAACATGATATAGCGGGACGAAACAACCATGAAGAAGAAACAAGTGTCCACTGCATGTCAGTAAAGAAATAAAACAAGTCCATGTCTACAAAAAACAACTCGAGCCGAAACAAGAAAAAAATCTAATATAGTGTCAGAGTCCCAATCAGCTTATGGGGAGCGGACGACGACAAAATACCCAGCGTGAGGGGGGGGGGGTCGCTACAGGTGGAAAGCAGGTTTGGGACCAAAAACACAGCAGAACAGGTCGGTGCAGCTCACGTCCAGCAGGAAGGTGGGTTGGATGGTCCCGCCGAACGAAGACGAGGACTAGGAGTCACATGGGGAGAGGTCCTCACCCTGGGGGAGTAGGATACCGGTGTCGTGTCGGATCTGGTTCCTCGTCGAGAGCTGTTCCAAGCAGCCATTTCTCACCCCTTTGACACTCAGTTTTTGGGGTTTGTATTTTTGTATGAAAAAAAATGTTATTTTACACTGAGAAATAATGTAAAATATATTTAGTAATTATTTGGTTTATTATTTAGGCATAAGGACCTCCTCTTGTTCTTTTTTTTTTTTAATATATACCAGTTTAACCTCCCTGGCGGTCTAATTTTTTCAAAATTTTGTGTCTAAAATCGTTTCAATTTTTTTGGAAAGGAAATGTTTTGTTTCATATAGTAAGCCTGTATTCTGTAGGAATAACTCTCTGAAATCCGTGCAAGCAAGAGTCTAGTAAACACACGGAGTCAGAGAAGGTTTGAAACACGAAATAATAATTTATTATCCCCAAATTATAATAATGGAAACAAATTATAATCAATAATATAATCAAACCAAAAACCGCCTCTTTCCTCTGGGTGCTGGGATTCCTGTGCAGATGTACACTCCTTTGCCAATGAAATATACAGGACACGGGGTACCAAAAAAAGAGTATTTATTCTCAAAGAAGCTTTACAGAAATAAAAGGCAAATAAAAATCATTTCTAAAATGTAATAAGGCTTTGCAATAACTGTTGGATCTGGGCAAACACCAGCAAAACTTGTATTGCCTTATTACATTTTAGAAATGATTTTTATTCGCCTTTTATTTCAGTAAAGCTGCTTTGAGAGTAAATACTCTTTTTTTTTGTACCCCCGTGTCCTGTATTACTTTGGCAAAGGAGTGTATATCTGGAAAGGATTCCCAGCACCCACTGCACAGCAAAATCTATTGAAAAAAATGTTTTTCCTGTTACTTTTTTTTTTACAGTTTTGAATTTGCGGCCTGGTCCCGCCCCCCTGTGTCGCATGACTCGCAGGGAGCAAAACCAGGAAGCAAAGTCGCCAGCTGCCGCGATCACGCAGAGGTGACTGCGGAGACGGCGACGGAGCGAAGGATGCGGTGAGTATGTATACAGCCCGAGTGTGGCTTGGGGTTACTGATCGCAGTAGCGAAATTTAACCCCGAGTCACACTCTGGAATACCACCAGGCAGGTTAAAGGGTGGTTTTGTTTAAGCCTATTTAATGTTATCCCATATTTATTAAGAACATACTTTGTTTTTGCACTGAAAAACTGTACATAATTTGTATAAAACCCTCATGCAAAGGCTGCTTGGAACCGACGAGGAACCAGATCGGACACATCACCGGTCAGGGGTGAGGGCCGCTCCCATGAGCACAGGCCAGGCTTCAGATGGGTCCCCGATAGTAAGGCTAAGGTCAGACGAAAGCAGTTTTAACGTGCGTTTAGCCTCACGAAATCACGGCCGTGCTAGCAGCAAATGACGTCCAATGCCGGGGAACACACGAAGTACGGCCGCACGAAAGTGCGTCCGCGCAACGCAAGTGGCAAACGAACGCATTTTTTCGAGAACGTCAAACCGCTACTACTGACGTACAGAGTGCGCTGCGGCCGCATAGCGGCGTGTTTGCGTGATTAGGAGAGGTCAGACGCTGCTAATGTCCGGCCAACATAACGTCCAGACACAAATAGGTTTTTATTGATGATCCGTACAAAATCACGGACGAAAATGCGCATCGTATGACCGCTATCGCGTATTCCGTGAAAAAATACGTCCATTCGTTCGAACGCACTTTTTCACGGACAACGTGAAAAATGCCTTCGTCTGACCCTAGCCTAAGAGGAATGTTGAGGAAGAGGAAGATGCAGCGACTGAATGTTGCTGAAGTCCTGGTGAGTTGCATTTTTTCATGTTTAAGGACCAATACATTATTTAACCCCTTTATGGCAAGCGATGTGATATGACAGTCACCAATCCCAGTCGATCCCGACGAGCACCTCTCCAGTAAGTGTCCTTGGGCGAGTCACCTAACGGTACATACTCGCCACCCAGGACATACTGAAAACCAGAGAAATCTCAATGTATCCTTTCTGGAAAAATCCTTTATAAATAAATAAATAAATCACTGAGCAGAAAATAATTTCACCTGCGCGTCACATATCCTGCAAACCTAGCCTGTTAGGGGGACCTCTGGGCCGAGGTTGGGAAACACTGGACTAGAGGATGAGTGGCTCATAATAAATAAGGTAATTTACAAATAATTAAAAGGTTACAGAATAAAACAGAATAAAACAAAAACGCCTTTTTAAAAAAATGTGAAACAAAAACTTAATCAAAAAATACAAAAAGATGCTATAAAAAATAAAACGGCATTTTGCTGAAAATGAAAAGAATAAATGGTCTTCTAAAAAAACAAAAAGACCAAAAACAAGATAATATCTCTTTACATTGCATCCTATGAGATTCTCCTGTTTGAACCTGTCCAACAGAATCACTGAAAATCAGAGCATTCACTGACATTTCAGAGCAGTTCGGCGTCTGTGAATAGATTAACCTTTGCTTCTCTATGGGACAATTTCACCATCGCCGAATATCACCGAACTGCGTCAAACTGCTGTCATTTCGCCAGTATTTGACGAATAGACAGCTTAGTGAATATACGAGCTTCCACGAACTGTTCGGTGCAATTAAGTAGCAACTTCGGTGTTTAGTTAATAGACCCTTTAGGTACGACAGGGTTAATTATATTAACTTTGCATCAAAATATTAGATACAAATTTAAAAAAAAAAACACAGGGTTATTCAGAGAGCGGTGAAAACCAGGAGAATGACAGGAGAAGTGAAAAATCTAGCTCAAAATAGCCAAACCAGTAAAATTCTCCCCTTTATCTCACTTTACAAATCGTCTATTTTGACCTAGATTGTTCTCTTCTCCTACCAGTTCTCCTGGTTTTCACCTCTCTCTGAATAACCCTGATAGTCCTAGAAAGCCAGCTGGTCCTCCTGGAAATGTCCTCCTACTTTATCTTCACCCTAGAGCAGTAGTTGGAAGCCCTCGTCTGCGCCGTTACGCGATTTGCTTAATAACTGATTGTAACTACTGTATATACAGTCATGAAACAACAACGAGAGCTGAACTCTCAAAAGCTAATAGGAGTACTGAATTAAGACGTAACTTTTATTAGTTGCAATATATACACACACATTGACCGACTAGTATAAAAAACATAAACACAAATGATATGTACACCTGCCAATGAAGGCTGAGTAGATTTGACAGGAGCGCCAGGTAGCGGCAACAAGGATATATCCCTGATAGCAACACAAGGAGTAGAAATGGCGATTGAAATTGAAATACTGAAGACCACAAATTAGTGCATTCAAGGTTACCTAATACCAGGTTGCGCACACCTAGGGCAATAATCAGAGCATTCCTTAATCAGGCCACCTTGTATCGCAAGATGAAGATAAATAGTAGAATAATACCACAGCTTCAATTGAATTATAGAGATATCCACACAAACACCGCTTCAATATAGGTAGCAGCCATGAAAACACATGACTAATAAGAACCAATTAGTGTTTTTCAACCACAGCCCAGCAAATGGATCACTGTCCCTACATCTAGACAGATTCTAACAAAGCCCTGCAGAGTTACATATCATATAAACATGAATTAAAAGCATAGACTCGACACGTGTTTCGCCGGTACTAGACCGGCTTCATCGGGAGTCGACAGGTAGTAAATCTACGTAAGTATATACAGTCGTGGCCGAAATTGTTGGCACCCCAGACATTTTTCCAGAAAATCAAGTATTTCTCACAGAAAAGTATTGCAGTGACACATGTTTTGCTATACACATGTTTATTCCCTTTGTGTGTATTGGAACAAAACAAAAAAAGGTAGGAAAAAAAGCAGATTGGACATAATGTCACAAAACTCCAAAAATGGGCTGGACAAAATTCTTGGCACCTTAACTTAATATTTGGTTGCACACCCTTTGGAAATAATAACTGAAATCAGTCACTTCCTATAACCATCAATAAGCTTCTTACACCTCTCACCTGGATTTTGGACCACTCTTCCTTTGCAAACTGCTCCAGGTCTCTCTTATTGGAAGGGCGCCTTTTCCCAACAGCAATTTTAAGATCTCTCCACAGGTGTTCAATGGGATTTAGATCTGGACTCATTGCTGGTCACTTCAGAACTCTCCAGCGCTTTGTTGCCATCCATTTCTGGGTGCTTTTTGACGTATGTTTGGGGTCATTGTCCTGCTGGAAGACCCAAGATCTCGGACGCAAACCCAGCTTTCTGACACTGGGCTCTACAGTGCGACCCAAAATCCTTTGGTAATCCTCAGATTTCATGATGCCTTGCACACATTCAAGGCACCCAGTGTCAGAGGCAGCAAAACAACCCCAAAACATCATTGAACCTCCACCATATTTCACTGTAGGTACTGTGCTCTTTTCTTTGTAGGCCTCATTCTGTTTTCGGTAAACAGTAGAATGATGTGCTTTACCAAAAAGCTCTACCTTGGTCTCATCTGTCCACAAAACCTTTTCCCAGAAGGATTTTGGCTTACTCAAGTACATTTTGGCAAACTGTAGTCTTGCTTTTTTATGTCTCTGTGTCAACAGTGGGGTCCTCCTGGGTCTCCTGCCATAGCGTTTCATTTCATTTCAATTTTGACGGATAGTTCACGCTGACACTGATGCTCCCTGAGCCTGCAGGACAGCTTGAATTTCTTTGGAACTTGTTTGGGGCTGCTTATCCACCATCCAGACTATCCTGCGTTGGAACCTTTCATCAATTTTTCTCTTCCGTCCACCCACAGAAAGATTAGCTACAGTGCCATGGGTTGCAAACTTCTTGATAATGTTGCGCACTGTGGACAAAGGCAAATCTAGATCTCTGGAGATGGACTTGTAACCTTGAGATTGTTGATATTATTCCACAATTTTGGTTCTCAAGTCCTCAGACAGTTCTCTTCTCCTCTTTCTGTTGTGTGTGTGGCACACACAGACACACACTGCAAAGACTAATTGAAAAAATTGCATATTTCAGACTGGGTTTTTTGCCTTCTTTTGGATCAACAGCAGTAGGTTATGTGGGAGAGGCTGAACCCGATGGACGCATGTCTTTTTTCAGCCTATATAACTATGTAACTTCTCTCCTTTTTATCTGCTTTCAGGTGTGATTTTTATATTGCCCACACCTGTTACTTGCCCACAGGTGAGTTTACAGGAGCATCACATGCTTGAAACGATCTTATTTATCCACAATTTTGAAAGGGTGCCAAGAATTTTGTCAAGCCCATTTTTGGAGTTTTGTGTGACATTATGTCCAATTTGCTTTTTTTCCTACCTTTTTTTTTTTGTTTTGTTCCAATACACACAAAGGGAATAAACATGTGTATAGCAAAACATGTGTTAGTGCAATACTTTTCTGTGAGAAATACTTGATTTTCTGGAAAAATGTCTGGGGTGCCAACAATTTCGGCCATGACTGTAAATTAACTTGTAGTGAAGCATAGGGGGGTTTTGGGGTGTATCTGATGTAAGTGTGTTGTGGTATTTTTTTGGGGTGTATCTGATGTAAGTGTCTTGTGGTGTTTTTTTGGGGTGTATCTGATGTAAGTGTCTCGTGGTGTTTTTTGGGGTGTATCTGATGTAAGTGTCTCGTGGTATTTTTTTGGGGTGTATCTGATGTAAGTGTCTTGTGGTGTTTTTTTGGGGTGTATCTGATGTAAGTGTAGCGTGGTGTTTTTGGGGTGTATCTGATGTAAGTGTCTTGTGGTGTTTTTTTGGGGTGTATCTGATGTGTCTTGTGGTGTTTTTTTGGGGTGTATCTGATGTAAGTGTCTCGTGGTGTTTTGTGGGGTGTATCTGATGTAAGCGTCTCGTGGTGGTTTTTTGGGATGTATATGATGTAAGTGTCTTGTGGTGTTTGTTTGAGGTGTATCTGATGTAAGTGTCTCGTGGTGTTTTTTTGGGGTGTATCTGATGTAATTGTCTTGTGGTTTTTTTTCGGGGTGTATCTGATGTAAGTGGTACCGGCTGGGTGGAGTAGAGGTAACATCACTGCTCTGCGTGGAGAGAGCCTGTGGAAACACAGGTTCAATCCCGACGAGCACCTCTCCAGCAAGTGTCCTTGGGCAAGACACCTAACGTTACATACTCGCCACCCAGGACATACTGAAAACCAGAGAAATCTCAATGTATCCTTCCTGGTAAAATCCTTTCTGAAATAAAAAAGTGTCTCGTGGTGTTTTTTTGGGGTGTATCTGATGTGTCTCGTGGTGTTTTTTTTTTTGGGGGGGAATCTGGGAAAAAGCCCAATGAATTTGTTTTCAAGGAACAATTGTATGAAAGAATTTGGCGATTCCGTTCACTCATAAACTGCTTCATGCAAAGCTAAATCCTCTTGGAGGACAGAAATTTTTATTTTTAATCCAAGATTTTGAGACGGGCTAGCATATCTAGAGGTTGCCAGGGTGGTCAACCTTCTCATGGTCTGGGAAAACAATTCCAAGACTCTTCTTCACAGAGAACTCAAGTGATGGCCCCAAAGGACTGCGCTTTGCAGATCTTCCACCAGTGACAGCTTTCTGAGCTCTGTCTCAGCTTCAACTCAGCAAAACTGACACGTAGAAAGATGAATCCAGTTGAAGAGTTTAATGATCAGACTGACAATCTTGTAATAGTGTACAGCAATGCAGGTAAAAAGACATTAGTTTTGTCCAGCAGTGAGCACAGAATGGCTGCTATGTAACCAGCCTTATAGCCTTTACTGTTGGTTCACTGAAAGCTGCGTACTTCTGCTGCAAGCTGCTGTTAATGTCTTTTTCTATTCTGCTTCCCTAAGCAAAGCTGTGAGGCGTGGGTACTTTAGACTAGCAAAGTCTGTATTTGACCAGTACTCACACAATGAAGTTCGGGAGATAGCTTCAACTCAGCAAAACTGACACGTAGAAAGATGAATCCAGTTGAAGAGTTTAATGATCAGACTGACAATCTTGTAATAGTGTACAGCAATGCAGGTAAAAAGACATTAGATTTGTCTAGCAGTGAGCACAGAATGACTGCTATGTGACCAGGAAGTCCCTTAGAACAAGACACTGAGCAAAGGGTGGAAACTAGCTGGATACAGAAAGCTAAGGAAACCCAGCAGGGACAAAATAGCTATGAACTTAATAGCATGTAAGCAGCAAAGGCAGATTCAACACAAAACAGAAAAATATACAATAAATCCAAAATCATGGGTCTGAAATCTTTAGATTTCAAAATAAACTAACACTATAACTTTAAATATCCTCCTGGAAACCCAATGCAGACCTGAAAAACGAAGGTAAAGCATTGAATAATACAACTTTACACTTTACAGCCAGTAACTAAGTCAACTGTCTTGAAGGTAGGCCATAGTTCCAGATGCGAGGAGTAAATTTAACAAGTTAAAGCATCTTCGTGCTGGGGAAGCCGCTCTAGGCCAAAACTTCCACCAACACAATTGTAATCCAACTGGCTGTTTGTGGAAAGGCTTCTGCCGAGAGCAGAAACTCTTAACTGACCTTTTCTCTTTGCAGAAGGAGTATCCGTTCAGTGATTGGCTGGAAGAAACTATGGACAACACTTCCTTTAGTCCCCTTGACCTTCACTTTTCGTATTCTTCGATCATCACTAGATATAACCTGAGTGACAAGACCCATTGGGGGGAGTTGGGAATCCACGAACCTCTGATCGGCTTTGCGCTGTTGTGTGACTGCGTATTTGTCCTTCTCTCTTTCAAAGATCTCTCCCTCCTGGTGCTTGGGTTTGCACAGCCTATTCTTCTTGAAGTAAGCATCAGTCAGGTGCTTTGAAACCTTGACACTTGAGATATTGACTTTTGTGGAAGTAGTGATAACAAATTTCTGGTGAGCTCTACGCAGGGGCACCTGGTTGATAACCAGTGGTCGTTACCAGCAGAAGGCCAGACTGGAGCTGCTTCAGAAAAACCACACGCTTCCCCCTGTGGCGTCAATTGAGGCGGATAATTACAGTCCCAGGAGTGATGAAGGTGCGCAGGTTGGGGTTTGTGCTGGCTGCAGTGGCTGAAAGGCTTCTTGCCATGGCTTAACAGCTTCCTTGGAACATCTTCAGTAGGATAATAGCGTGGCATTTTACGCAGTTTGACTACACGTGTGCTGCAATTCTTATCCCCACGACTGTATTTGACACGGCAGCTTTAGCCTTCTCCTTTTTCTTCCTTTCAATCTTTGTTTCTGGGGCTTCGTACTTGCACTTGTAGAGGGCTTTCCTGGCGGAACTGGAACATTTCCCGATTCCGTGGACCAGCACTGGATTCCGTCTGGCATGGAGCCGGTTCATCTTCTTCACAATGCGCTTTAAAGAGGCAAATCAAGCAGCTGCTTGCTGTGGATTGTTAGGTAGCTTTTCTCTAGGGGTACGAAAGGGTAAGGGTGCTACCCAGCTATTGGCATCATCCGGAGCGAATTCTTTATCCATCGTCTTGGGAATTTCCCTATCTTCTCTTGCCAGTGCTAGTTTGTTGTCATCATTCGTAGAATTGAACACTGTGGCTCCAAAGGTGTTATCCCAGGACTGAAAAGCATTTACTTTATCTTGGTCGTCATGCTGCCATTCGTTGCTCCATTGTCCACTGCAGTTAAATTTCTCCTTCACTCTGTAATGGTGTGGGCACGGTTCAAGATAGGTGTTGCGACCATTTGGCAAGATGTGTGTTTTGAAGGAAACAATCTTGGTAGGCACCTTTTCCCATATACAAACATTGCCTATGATAACCCAAGCTAGATCAAGGTGTTGAGCGAATGGACCATTATGTGGACCATTAATTTGTTGCCGTACCTTATGAACTCTGAGGATATCTCTGCCCAGTTGAATTAAGATATCTGCATTCTTTCAAGGGCTGGTATTTCGTTAGCTATAGCCTTCAGATGAGGATGGTGTAGGGCAGCTTCTGGTGTAGGGATCTCTTGCTTGTTAGATGGGATCTGGTTGCACTCGACAAGTGTGGGTAATTCCAGATTGCCCCCAAGAGAGGCTACTACAAATCCACTGGCTCTTCTTCCAGAGACCTCTGTAATGCCACTACATGTACCTAAAGTATAAGGGTAAGAATCTCCTTTTATGTTGAAACGATCAAAGAGTTTCGTTCTTGCGATGGACCGATTGCTCTGATCGTCCAGGATGGCGTATACTTTAGCAGACTTTCCTGGGTGATCCTTGTGATATATGTTAACTAAGCATATTTTAGCACAAGACTTGTCGCAAACATCTTCACCACATACTGTTGTACAAGAAGAGGACACTATGGTAACTTCTCGATCCGTAGTCTCCCTGCCGGGCATTGACACAGGAGGGGAGTCTGTTGACGTTGCAGGCATGTACTGAGATGGATGTAGCACCTGCACGTGATCCACACTATTGCATTCTATGGACGTGATAGGGAATTTGCAGTCTTTGGCAAAGTGCTCAGTAAAAGCGCAACATCTGAAACATACACCATATGTCTTTAGGAGCTCCTTGCGCTCTTGGAGTGGTTTCTTTCTAAAGCCGATGCACTTTTTGAGGGGATGTGGCTTCTTATGAATAGGACAAAGGCGGTTAAGATTCTCAATCTTTTCACCTTGTTTGCACTCGTCAGGAATTGAGGTAGGAGGGGGGAGGACATTAGTTTTCTTCACTGATACTGGACCCCTGCTGCCTCTGTGGTTAAAGTGCGAGCTGTCGGACATCTGAGGAAGGAAACCTGAAGCGTGGAACTCGTTGTAGGAAAAACTGGGGTCGTTCTTTGTTTCTGCAATGTCTCTTATGAACTCACAAAAGTAGGAGAAAGGTGGAAAGGAGATTTGGTTCACTTTTTTATACTTTGCCCCAAGTGCAGCCCATTTTTCATGGATATTGTATGGCAGCTTTAAAACTATTGGGTTTACCCCACGAACAGTGTCCAGATAGCGGAGGCCAGGTAGGTAAGCGTCTGTCTTGGCCACAGGGCCGGCCCAAGACATTGTGCTGCCTGGAGCGAAGGATGAAATGCTGCCCACCCCCCAAAAAAAAACACGCAGCGTGTATGAGCGTATCACAGTGTGCCACAGCAATAAAATTCAAACACTAATACACACCGTACATTAAATTTTTCTTGCTGTGGAGCTCTGTGATACAGTAATGTGAGGTGTATATAACTGAGGCCAGCGTCACATACCCAGCAGTACCCAGCGTCACATACCCAGCAGTGCCCAGCTAAACATGCCCAGCAGAGCCCAGCGTCACATACCCAGCAGTGCCCAGCATCACATACCCAGCAGTGCCCAGGGTCACATACCCAGCAGTGCCCAGCGTCACATACCCAGCAGTGCACAGCCAAACATGCCCAGCAGAGCCCAGCGTCACATACCCAGCAGTGCCCAGCATCACATACCCAGCAGTGCCCAGGGTCACATACCCAGCAGTGCCCAGGGTCACATACCCAGCAGAGCCCAGCGTCACATACCCAGCAGAGCCCAGCGTCACATACCCAGCAGTGTTCAGCATCACATACCCAGCAGTGCCCACATCACATACCCAGCAGAGCCCAGCGTCACATACCCAGCAGTGCCCAGCATCACATACCCAGCAGTGCCAAGCGTCACATACCCAGCAGTGCCCAGTGTCACATACCCAGCAGTGCCCAGCATCACATAACCAGCAGTGCTCAGTGTCACATACCCAGCAGTGCTCAGTGTCACATACCCAGCAGTGCCCAGCATCACATACCCAGCAGTGCCCACACATGGGTATATTGCCCCAGCTCACATGGATATATTTGCCCCCAGGCTCACACATGGATATATTTGCCCCCAGGCTTACTCATGGATATATTTGCCCCCTGGCTCACACATTGATATATTTGCCCCCAGGCTCACACATGGATATATTTGCCCCCAGGCTCACACATGGATATATTTGCCCCCAGGCTCACTCATGGATATATTTGCCCCCAGACTCACACATGGATATATTTGCCCTCAGACGCACTCATGGATATATTTGCCTCCAGACTCACACATGGATATATTTGCCCCCAGGCTCACACATTGATATATTTGCCCTCATGGATATATTTGCCCCCAGGCTCGCACATTGAGATATTTGCCCTCATGGATATATTTGCCCCCAGGCTCACTCATGGATATATTTGCCTCCAGGCTCACACATGGATATATTTGCCCCAGGCTCACTCCTGGAAATATATGCCCCCAGGCTCACATATGGATATATTTGCCCCCAGGCTCACTCATGGATAGATTTGCCCCCAGGCTCACACATGGAAATATTTGCCCCAGGCTCACACATGGAAATATTTGCCCCAGGCTCACTCATGGATATATTTGCCCCCAGACTCACACATGGATATGATTGTAAGGACGAGAATGGTAAGCGCCCACAATATGACCTCTGAATATCCAACCAAACCAGAGGAGCAGTAGTTTCCCCCAAACCAAAAATAAATGGAACAAAATACGTATCTGGTCAGCGCGAATGAACCCAAGGGGACTCGGACGGCTTCTCAAATGACGTCACCAACAATATTACATGATAGGATAAAACAGAAGAAAAGAACAAAAACTGGGTGCAGTAAAATCACAAGTGGGTGAATACGGTCAATATTCTTATGGTCAATCAACTCACAAAAAAAGAGCCTCAACACTGGCTCTGAGCGGATGAACGCCTTTGGGTTGTTTATCTGGAATATTTTCTCAGGTAACCCACTCCTTAACGTCGAGGACTCCTCACCACATCTGCCTGCTGGTGGTGAAACGCGTTCTGGACAAGAGTCTAGTTTTTAATTTGTTTTATTTCATTTAATAAATTTTAAAGAAGAACCAGTTCCTGCATGTATTGGTTTTTTATTGGGTTTGACCAATGAAACCCATATGCCTCCCGTTTCGAGCTTGGAATAGCTCCACCAAATGTGAGTTCCCACTTGCTATGGTCTTACATCGTATAATTTTGCGTCAGATACACACAAGATTTTGTCTCTGTTTTTCTTTCCCATCTCTAATGGATGTGGTGAGGAGTCCTCGACGTTAAGGAGTGGGTTACCTGAGAAAATATTCCAGATAAACAACCCAAAGGCGTTCATCCGCTCAGAGCCAGTGTTGAGGCTCTTTTTTTGTGAGTTGATTGACCATAAGAATATTGACAGTATTCACCCACTTGTGATTTTACTGCACCCAGTTTTTGTTCTTTTCTTCTGTTTTATCCTATCATGTAATATTGTTGGTGACGTCATTTGAGAAGCCGTCCGAGTCCCCTTGGGTTCATTCGCGCTGACCAGATACGTATTTTGTTCCATTTATTTTTGGTTTGGGGGAAACCACTGTTCATCTGGTTTGGCTGGATATTCGGAGGTCATATTGTGGGCGCTTACCATTCTTGTCCTTACAAACATATCCATGTGTGAGTCTGGGGGCAAATATATCCATGAGTGAGCCTGGGGCAAATATTTCCATGTGTGAGCCTTGGGCAAATATTTCCATGTGTGAGCCTGGGGGCAAATATATCCATGTGTGAGCCTGGGGCAAATATTTCCATGTGTGAGCCTGGGGCAAATATATCCATGTGTGAGCCTGGGGCAAATATATCCATGAGTGAGCCTGGGGGAAAATAAGGAGTGGGTTACCTGAGAAAATATTCCAGATAAACAACCCAAAGGCATTCATCCGCTCAGAGCCAGTTTGAGGCTCTTTTTGTGAGTTGATTGACCATAAGAATATTGACAGTATTCACCCACTTGTGATTTTACTGCACCCAGTTTTTGTTCTTTTCTTCTGTTTTATCCTATCATGCAATATTGTTGGTGACGTCATTTGAGAAGCCGTCCGAGTCCCCTGGGTTCATTCGCGCTGACCAGATACGTATTTTGTTCCATTTATTTTTGGTTTGGGGGAAACCACTGTTCATCTGTTTGGCTGGATATTCGGAGGTCATATTGTGGGCGCTTACCATTCTTGTCCTTACAAACATATCCATGTGTGAGTCTGGGGGCAAATATATCCATGAGTGAGCCTGGGGCAAATATTCCATGTGAGCCTTGGGCAAATATTCCATGTGTGAGCCTGGGGCAAATATATCCATGTGTGAGCCTGGGGCAAATATTTCCATGTGTGAGCCTGGGGCAAATATATCCATGTGTGAGCCTGGGGCAAATATATCCATGAGTGAGCCTGGGGGAAAATAAGGAGTGGGTTACCTGAGAAAATATTCCAGATAAACAACCCAAAGGCATTCATCCGCTCAGAGCCAGTTTGAGGCTCTTTTTGTGAGTTGATTGACCATAAGAATATTGACAGTATTCACCCACTTGTGATTTTACTGCACCCAGTTTTTGTTCTTTTCTTCTGTTTTATCCTATCATGCAATATTGTTGGTGACGTCATTTGAGAAGCCGTCCGAGTCCCCTTGCATTCATTCGCGCTGACCAGATACGTATTTTGTTCACACATGGATATATTTGCCCCAGGCTCACACATGGATATATTTGCCCCCAGACATACTCATGGATATATTTTCCCCCAGGCCCACACATCAATATATTTGCCCCCAGGCTCACACATCGATATATTTGCCCCCAGGTTCACTCATGGATTAATTTGCCCCCAGGCTCGCACATGGATATATTTGCCCCCAGGCTCACTCATGGATATATTTGCCCCCAGACTCACACATTGATATATTTTCCCCCAGGCTCACACATGGATATATTTGCCCTCATGGATAGATTGTCACAGGCTAGCCTCTGCCAGGCCCCTCCGACGGGCAGATCGTGCGGCCGCCGCGTTCCTTCCTTCAACGAGCGGCAGCCTCGTGAGTATCTGCCGCTTGCCTGGGATCCACCCTCCAGCCTGCCGTGAACTCGCGAGATCACGTGATCTCAATCGTGGCAGGCTGGCGGATGGATCTCAGGCGAGCGGCAGATACTCATGCGGCTGCCGGTCGTTGAAGGAACGAACGCGGTGGCCGCACGATCTGCCGCCGCCAAATAAAAAAAATCGTGCAGAGCGCAGCAGCGGTGCCGGGGCTGAAATTTGCTGCCCCCGAATTTCTGGCGCCGCTGCTCTGCTCTGCACCATTGTTGGGCCGGCCCTGCTTGTCCAGCTGCAGCTCCCAGAGATGGTCACTGAGTTCCAAGTATTTCTGATTTTCCTTTGCCGGAAATCTATGGGAAACAGTGCAGGCGATTCAACAGATCGTTCTCTATGGCTTCAGGGCTGCCGCAGCTTTGATCATCAGGGTTATCCAAAGAGATCCGAATTGCTTGAGAAAGGTAACCGAACGCTGAAAATCAGCGTTCGGTTGCCTTTCCTGGCCGTTCGGCTATTCAGAGAGCAGGCAATTCGCCAAATCCTGGCGAATTGCCTGCACATACGGTGCCTGTTCGGTGCCTGTTCGAGGGCAGTGAAAACCCCATAAAAAAGCACTGCTTCGGCTATTCAGAGAACACAAACCAGCAGTGAAAGGTTCCCCTAATGCCCTGCCATTCGGTGGTTTAATTCGGCAAATTTATTCAGGAGAATCCCATAGAATTCAATGTTAAAAATATTCCTGTTTTAATTCAATATCTAATAAACCATTCATTATAAAATTCTGCAGCAAAAAGTCTATTTATAGATTTTTTAGGATACTTTAAGCATTTTTCTGAAATTTTTTTCTTTTTTAAAAGTCCGATTTTTTTTTTTTTAAGTTTACTTATTTTTTCTGTAACAGCCCTCTTTATTAGCATTCCCTGGACCTCATATGCAAATTTCAGACATTTTCACTCAGTAGTTTCTTTGCAAACAGCGTTTCATTTTCACAGATTCATACAAACGGTTTTGCTAATTTATTCACTGCTTCCTCTGCGTCTCAGCTGCTTCGACTCTGTGTGATTCGGCTCCTGTTCGGCTGCTTGCTGTGTGTGATCGGCTCCTGCTCGGGTTTTTCGAAGGTTAATCCAGATGTTTTTGCTTGTTTTCTGCGTGCATTCGGTGGGTTTTGCGGTTAGATTTCGTCAGGTTTGCGGTAGCTTTTCCCTGCAATTTGGGGACCCTGTGGTGCTTGCTGAATACACCGCAGGGTCACCGAAATGGGATCGGCAAAAGGAACCGAATTGAAGAGAACGAAAAGTCACCGAACGTGCGGTGACTTTTCGAATCTCTTTGAATAACCCTGCAAGTCTTTGCCAAGCAGCGTTGAGGCCCGACATTGGATTATTGATGTGGACAGCTCTGAGTCTCTTGACACGTTCTGCAGACTGTGGACCAAGCCATCTGATCAGCAGGTGCAGTTCCTTAGCAGGAGTAATGCCAAGATCACTAATTGCAGTTCTGAAGGCACCCTTCCAGCTTCTGTAGTTTCCAGGCTGGTCATCAAAGTTCGAAAGGCTTGTCTTGGTGAGTTCACGGCGAGCCATGTATCTAGCAAACTCAGTCATGTCTGTTTTCTCTGACTTTGGGCAAGGAAATGAAGTTTGAAAGGCATTTGCAGTATTCTGGTTAAGTGACATAGGGTAGTATGCGGTTGCATCTGTATTTAGCCCTGGAGTCGGTTTAACATCCATAGACTCAGGCAGGCATGGTTTTATAGCTGTATGGTTGCTGGGAGTTGATGAATTGCTGGAGGGTAGAATTGCATCTGAGA
The DNA here is from genome assembly GCA_009667805.1 of Leptobrachium leishanense. Lineage (NCBI taxonomy): Eukaryota > Metazoa > Chordata > Amphibia > Anura > Megophryidae > Leptobrachium > Leptobrachium leishanense. The sequence continues at coordinate 396,706,153 of CM019065.1, read as the reverse complement.
GTTAATGCATTGGGATTGCTGTTGCACTAGGGTGTGTGAAGAAAGCTCAAGGTCATTAGCTAGTAGAGTATTGTACTGACCTTGGATGCAGGGCACTGCTAAATAGTCTTTTCCCTGTTTGGAAGGTTGTCACAACTGTCAGGAGCATTTGATGTTATGAGAGATTCACTGTTTTGCTTTAGTACATAGTCTCTGGTGCACTTAACGGAATCTTCCGTATCCACGTTGCATAAGCTGATGCTGTCTCTTTCACTTCCCCGGCAGGTTGTTCTAGGATCCTCAATGTTGCTACGGCTGTGGCATGCTTACACTGTTTCTCTAGGGCTTCTATTTCTGCTCTTTTGCAAGCTTCTTCCGTTTCCATAGCTGCTTTCTTGTGAGTGGCGTCCATTTCCATTTCTGCTTTTTGCAAGTGGCGTCCATTTCCATTTCTGATTTTTTGCTAGCGGCGTCCATTACCATTTCTGCTTTTTTGCGAATGGCGTCCATTTCTGCTTTTTTTGCTAGCGGCGTCCATTTCCATTTCTGATTTTTTGTGAGCGGCGTCCGTTTCTATTTCAGCTTTTCTTTTTGCAAAGGCCACCTGTATCTTGGCAGTCTCTGCTTTCGCCCAGGCTTGGATAAGCTGCAGACTAATTGATGAACTCTTTGAATATTGTGAGGATTTTGACCGTGAGGGATGTGAGCTATTTGAATGCTTGCTAGATGCTGAAATGTGAGAAGCAGTCTCTTGGAGTTGAGCAATTCTCTCTTCTGCCTTTACTCTGGCTTGATGGACTAAATTGTCTCTTTCTGAATCAAGACGTTTTAATTCATCTATTTCTTGTAAAGCCTATTCAGAATTTATCTTCTCTAAATAAGAGACATAAATGTGACAGTGGGCAAGAGCTGTAGAAAGCTGTCCTAAAACTTCTTTTAGTTTGGATGCTTCATGAACAGGGTGTGCGATGGTGGAGACATAACTCATCACCTGTTCCCAAAGCCATGACATTTGCTGTGATTTCTCATAGTTCATGTCAATAAGTGTTTCTGTAATTTTCCATGTAGGTTTTGTATTGCGTTTGCTTCTGATTGGATTTATATTCATTACTTCCGCATCTGAAACAAGTTGCCTTTCCTGTGTTGTTAGAGGGCTTCTTCTGTCTGTCATGTTTAGACAGATGAGAAGAATAAGAAAAGGGCAGTAGAATAGCAGGCACTGTGTGGCAAAGTTTTACACAGCCCACATGCTACAGCTGTAGGCAGACTCTGTCTGTGGAATGCAGTAAAATATGCTCTATGTTCACTGAAGGCTGCATACTAGTGCTGCAAGCTGCTGTAATTGCCTTTTACTACTGGTTCACTGAAGGCTGTGTACTTCTGCTGCAAGCTGCTGTTAATGTCTTTTTACTATTCTGCTTCCCTAAGCAAAGCTGTGAGGCGTGGGTGCTTTAGACTAGCTAAGTCTGTATTTGACCAGTACTCACACGTTGAAGTTCGGCAGATAGCTTCAACTCAGCAAAACTGACACGTAGAAAGATGAATCCAGTTGAAGAGTTTAATGATCAGACTGACACTCTTGTAATAGTGTACAGCAATGCAGGTAAAAAGACATTAGTTTTGTCCAGCAGTGAGCACAGAATGGCTGCTATGTAACCAGGAATTTCCTTAGAACAAGACACTGAGCAAAGGGTGGAAACTAGCTGGATACAGAAAGCTAAGGAGACCCAGCAGGGACAAAATAGCTATGAAATCAATAGCATGTAAGCAGCAAAGGCAGATTCAACACAAAACAGAAAAATATACAATAAATCCTAAATCATGGGGCATGACAATTCTAAACCAAAATTATCAACCCAAACCAAATCATCTTTGTCAGTAATATAGACTGATAAGATCTCTCCCTCATTCTGCAGGAACGAGATGCTGCCTCAAACCCGATGGACGAATCGCACGACAAAGTCATCATCAAGTTTAAATGGGAAAAAGTCAAAGCTACGACAACAATCAGTGGAAGGAAATCCGAGTCACTCATTGACGTTTTACAGAAATCACTTTATTTTAGGAGGAAATACAAAGAATCGTTCACCCTCCTGATCCACGCTACAAAGGATACCCATGCGTTAGTAAATCCCTGTGTACCACTAGGTGCTCTGCCGGAGGGGGAAGAGTTCGAGATCAGCCAGAGGGCAGCCAAACCCCAACACGATAGCCAGACATATACCAAAGGATCCCGTGGGATTCAAATCCGCGTGGCCAGAAAAGGTAAAACACTGGGGGGCACCGTGAGGGTCATAATACACTACATCGACCTCTGCCCAGGAGAAAAGACCCTGGAGGTGTTTGGGTATAGACACCAGACGATAAAGGAAGCCATAGTGAATGACGGGAGGTTTAAGTTTGGCCCTGAGTGTGAATTCAGCCTTAAAGGAGGGAAAGAGGAGGAGCACATTGGAAGCTACAGGAGACTCTCCATCCTGCGTAAACAATACACAGACACAAAATACACCATTGTTTTTCCAAACGGTGACAACAATGTAATTAGTAAGTCAGGATCGGTGGAGAATTCAAATGTCTCCACCCAGATACCTCACTATAAGGCGCGCAAGTCGATGTGTAACGAGCCTCTGTATGAAGAGTTTGTAAAGAAATTTAAGAAATCTTATTGGACAAAAGGATCCTGGGAAATATTAAAGGAGAATTTCTCAAGTGATATCAAATGCATGGCAGTCACCCAGGACAGCACCCAGCGACTACTGACCCAACACCTCAACTCGGTGGGGCTGGTCATGTTCCGTGGCAGCAGAGAGCATGTTGTAGGCTCCTGCTTTGTCCTGGCTGGGAATCTGGTTGTCACATGTGGCCAAGTGATGAAAGAGGTTCATGAATTGGAACAATCAATGGAGAACATTATAATAATATTTAACTACGAGCGCGAAGAAGACAAACCCAAAGCACCATTTTATACCGTCGTTCATGTCGTGACATGGAATTCGGAGATGGATTTCGCCATTTTACGGTTAAATCCAGATACAGCCCTTCCTCGTGGTTTGTTGGAATATTTAGATTTCCCTCCTATAAGTGGGCCTGTCAGTGTTATAGGTCATGCCCAAAACCGCGCGAAACAGGTCGATGTGTTTTCCATGATCAGATATGACCACAGGGTTTCCGCAGTGAGTAAAAGATCCCCCATCCACATGGCAACAAGCGACACTTTCCAAATGATGAACAACCAAGGCTTAGAAACCTGCAGCTCGTGTTTCTATAACGGGGCCTCCGGCTCCCCAGTCTTTAACGCTTCCGGCAAGCTGGTTGCAATGCATGCTGGGGAATATGTGGTCAATGATTCAGAAAGCAGACATCACGTAGTGCAGTTCGCGAGATCCATTGCTCAGATTTTAATTCACTGGGCGCATGAATTAAATGACCCCAATTTACTGCGATTCACAGAAAAAATTGAGGAGCCAAACGGTCTGAGACTTATTATTAAACGTGTTCTGCAGCTTTAAGGATCAGGAGTGTGAGAGTGCGATGCTGAAAGAAAATGATACAGCTGCGTTCAGCAAAGAAAAAAAGCCTCGTTGCTTTAAAATATATTAGGAAACATAAAATTTAACCCAAAAAAATCCTAAAAAATAAATAATGATACTTTCTGCTGCAAGTGAAAAAAATAAACGGTTGAATAAATATTTAATAAAAACAGGGAATATTTTTTACATTGAATCCTATGGGATTCGCCTGCTGTTTAAACCTGTTGGACTGAATCACTGAAAATCAGGGCATTTCACTGACATTTCGGTGCAGTACAGCATTCTCTGAATAGATTAACCCTTACTTCTCTATGGGGAATTTCACTGCCGCTGAACTACACCTAACATGGCGGGTTAGAATTAGGGATGAGCTGTTCGGGTTCGGACGGTTCGGAGTTCGACCCGAACTTTGGCAGTTCGAAAGTTCGCAAACTTCGAACTTTTTGGGTGTGTCCGGTTCGAGTTCGAAAAAAAAAAGAAATTTTGAAAAAAGTATAGAAAATGCTTAAAAAAATACTAAAAAATCTAGAAATAAAGAGACTCTTTACTGCAGAATATTATAAGCAATGGTTTATTAGATATTGAATTAAAACTAATGTGTACGTGGAAAGATTATCAACTCTAAATGACCTCTGTTCACAAACGGGCATAACACCAGGTGTTTTTAGTCTGGTAATCAATTTGATACATTGTACACTATACTGAGGGGGTGGGGTGGTGTCTGCTTCTGATTGAGATTTGAGAATTAATTTCCCTCCTAAAACATCCTAATATGCTGCATTTAACCCTTTCGCTGCTGAGGCTTTTCACACCTCTATACTGAGGTCATTTTTACCGCTTTCGCTCCTCATGTTTAACCGCGTTTTGTAGCCATATTTTGATATATGACCCAGACATATTATATATCGTTCTTTCCGGCAGACTTGGCAGATTCATAATATGTCATTATTATATGTATACGTTTTGTCATGTCTGTATATTATAACAAAAAATGCAATAAAATTTGAATTTTCAATAATTTATTATGTGTAAAGTGTTTTTTTCACATTTTAACATGCGATCATTTGCGGTTATATTTTGTATGGGGTGCGCGTGTTAAAAAAATTAGAAATGGGGTCTCGTTAAATTTTTTTTGGGGAAAATTTCGCTTTTTTTAACAAACGCACCGCATACAAAAATCGTTAGTGGAATCCGGGAGCGCGTCCATAGCAGCCAAGTGGTTAACTGGTGTTTGAAAAAAATTCAAAATAACATCTAAAGCAATGTTATTTTTCACCTCGGGATTAAACATTCACAGGGTTATTCAGAGAGCGATGAAAAGCAGGAGAATAACTGGAGAAGTGAATATTCTAGGTCAAAATAGCCAAACCAGAAAAATTCTCCTATTTAACTCACTTTCCAAATTGGCTATTTGGTCTATTGTTCTCTTCTCCTGCCAGTTCTCCTGGCTTTCACCTCTCTCTCAGGGTTGTTCAGAGAAAGGTGAAAACCAGGAGAATGGCAGGAAAAGAGAACAATCTGGACCAAATAGCCGATTTGGAAAGTGAGATAAGGCTAGGGTCAGACTAACGCATTTTTCACAGCGACCGAAAGTGCGTCCGAACGCATTGCCGCATTTTTTCACGGAATGAGCGAAAACGGTCATACGATGCGCATTTTTGTGCGTGATTTTTTACGGATCCAAACCAGGAAACTTTGGGTGTCTGGACGATATGTTGGCCGGACATGAGCAGGGTCTGACGTCTCCAAATCACGCACACACGCCGCTAGTGGACGCAGCGCACTCTGTACGTCCGTACGAGCGGTTCTGTGGTCTCGAAAAAATGCGTTAATTTTCCACTTGCGTTGCGCAGCCGGACTTTCGTGCGACCGTACTTCGTATATTGGCCGTCATTGCCCGTCATTTGCTGCTAGTGCGGCCGTGATTAAGTGTGCCTAAACGCACGTTAAAAATTCGCTAGTCTGACCCTAGCCTAAATGGGAGAATTTTTCTGGTTTGGCTATTTTGACCTAGAATTTTCCATTCTCCAGTCATTCTCCTGCTCTTCACCGCTGTAAAATAAAGTAAACGCTGTCAGTGTTATTCAGAGAAAGGTGAAACTCAGGAGAATGCAGAGAAAATTCTTGGTCAAAATAGCCAAACCAGAAAAATTCTCCCATTTTTCTCACTTTCCAAATCGGCTATTTGGTCTAGAATTTTCCATTCTCCAGTCATTCTCCTGCTTTTCACCGCCAAAAAATCAGTAAACTTTTTCTGCGTGTCCGAAAATGTCTCCTCTTTTCATACAGACTACCGCCCCAAGCAGTTGTTTATGGATAGATTAAAGGAAAAGCATTTACCGTCATATGAAACTTCATTTTTTGGTTTTTACATATTTCTATACATCCTAGAAATCCGCCACTTCACGGGCAGGTTATGGGGACCTCCTAGGCATGATATTTGAAGGAATTTTTCATTTTTATTTTTAACCCTTATTTCATGGAAAACTCACTGTCCCTTTAAAAACGTTTTTTTTTTTACTTTTTGTCCTTGTTTCCTGTCCCCCAGGGCACTACCCAGACCCCCATACACTTTTTATGGCAAATATCTAGCATATATGCCCTCTTGGAGGGCACTCTAAAAACCGAATTTTCAGCCCCATTGACTTGAGTTCGAGTTCGGGTTCGGGTTCGGATCCGAACATTTGGAAAGTTCGGGTTCGGCTTCGAACCGAACTCGGGGAGTGTTCGGCTCATCCCTAGTTAGAATAGGGTTAGAAGCTAGGGTTACAAATTTCTAACCCTAATTTCTAGCCTTGATTTTCGGGGGTTTCATTCAGCAGGTTTAAACAGGTGAATCTTATAGGTTTCAATGGAAAAAAAAATCCCTGTTTTCTGTTCCATTTTTACTTAGTTTCAGATCATTTTAAGTTCCGATTTTTCATTTTAATTTTTTCGTTATGCTACCGTGATTCATATTTTCGGACGGCTGATTTTCATATTTCGGAAATGCTTCCGAAATAGGAATTGGGTGATTTTTCGGCCAAATTTGTATTCGGAACGAAGCGAAATACACATGTCTACTCTACACCTCCCACCCCTGTAAGTCTTTATCTGCCCACTCCAACCATTCCTAGAAAGAAATGTATCTGTCTGAGGCTACATCTCCAAGCATCTCCACTCAAAGCAAAGTGGGTGAAAAGTTACTTATTGCAAACAACAGTGGCGGAACTACCAGGGTCGCAGCGGTCACACTTGCGACCGGGCCCTGGCATTCCACCACTGGAGTGGGGTCCAGGCACAGGTAGTAACAGATGAGGCTGATGTTTCTTTAATTAGGTGGCAAATTTCGGCGCCGCCCGCTGCACTATTTTGTATCGGAGCGTCGGGTCGACATATTGGAAGTACTGCCGCTGACTGACCGCGCCCACACACACATGCGGCCAGCCGGGACAGGAGTGGCTGTGGAAGAGACAAGAGTGGGATAATGGCACTTGTGGGCGGTTCCTTCCCCAGCTCATCTCCTGCCGGACCAGCAGCAAGTAATGTAGTCTGGAGGCTGAAGATTATGGGCCGTGTTGGTGGTGGACCTTCTGTCTTCGGGAGCGGCTCCAGATACCAACGATGGGGATGTGCTGGCACCTGCTGAGTTTGGGGGTCGCAGTGGCGGTGTCCACGATGACTGCCACGTGTACCCGGTTCATCTGTGCAGATAGTGCTACGAGGGACTGTCCGCTGGTGGGTTGAGGTCCCGTCCTTGGTCCCGCGGTGTGGCTCCTGCAGCAGCCTGCCCCCAGGATTATGGCGCTTGTGGGCGGATCGTTCCCCAGCTCGTCTCCCGCCAGACCAGCGGCAGCAGGTAATGTAGGTGGCGTGCGCGAATGTGTTATGACAAGGAGGCACTGTTGGCTCCGGCCCAGACACTTAAATAATCAAATTCAATTTCTTCCGGGCCTGCATGTTCCAGGCTTGTGTTCCTGTAAATTTTGGATCGGGCCGGCCTTCGAGCAAGCCGGATGGTTTTCTGGCAAGCCTTGGCTCAGGCTTACCAGGCAGAGATTAACATTGTCTCCAACTAGCATGTGTAAAGTAATACACGCGTGTGGGCTGGTGGGGATGGTCTGATCTCTCCGTCCATCATAGATCCTCTGTGCTTGTGCAATCTTATCAGATAGAGTCGACTGATCTGCCCTTCGATTCGGACCCTACTCTTAAAGAAAACAGCCCTTGTCCCCATATAAAGGCCACATTCTGGATCCCTGTTTGGGCCAACCTATTGAATGTGAACTATGAAGAGCATTGCACTTGGCAATACATTAAGATACACATCTGAGGGTGTAAGCAACATGCGGGGTAAAAAATGACAAGCTCAGAGTCGTGTCTATAAATGCTCGCAGTTTAGTCAATAAAATCAATGAACTGGAGGCAATGATGGCAGCTGAAAAAGTAGATTTAGTGGCGGTTACTGAGACATGGTTCAGTGAGAAAAATAACTGGGACATAACAATACCGGGGTACTCTTTATATAGAAAAGACAGAAGGTAGGAAAGGAGGAGGAGTGGCCCTGTATGTGAAAAACAACATAAAAACTAACCAAATAAAAGTGAGCGAGGTGAACATAGAGTCAGTTTGGGTTACGCTAACATTTGGCAATCATACAGTAGCTCGTGTAGGTGTGATCTATAGACCCCCTGGACAAGTAGAAGAGCTAGATAATCTGCTGTTTGAGGAAATAGCCAAAATGGCAATGAAGGGGGAAGTTATTATCATGGGGGACTTTAATCTTCCTGATGTGAACTGGAAAACCAAAATAGCTGGGTGCACCAGGAGTACAAATATTCTAAACTCCCTACTGGGATTATCTCTAACACAAGTAGTTGAGGAGCCGACCCGTAAAGTGGCCATATTGGATTTAATACTCACAAAGGGAGGTTTGGTATCGGACGTTGCTGTAGGTGAAAATTTGGGATCTAGTTATCACCAGTCAGTGTCGTTTAATATAAGAACAGGGATGGAGCCGCACCACACAAAAACAAAAGTTTTAGACTTTATAAAAACAGATTTTTTTCTAAAATGAGATTTTGTGTGAATGAGTCATTATCAAACTGGAGGAGTTTAAAGGAAGTCCAGGAGAAATGGGATTATTTAAAGGAAGCATTATTGAAGGGAGGCCACAGGCAATTTATATTTGTGTTTTTTTATATATCTTGCATTGTATTACATTGTATTTCTGTAACTGTAACACTTCAATGTTCTTGAACCCAGGACATACTTGAAAACGAGAGAAATCTAATGTATCCTTCCTGGTAAAATCCTTTATAAATAAATAAATAAATTGCATTCGGCTTGTTAGCAAAAACAAAAAAGGGAAGAAACCACTGTGGTACTCTACAGAAGTGGCCAAAATAGTGAAGAACAAAAAGATAGCATTCAATAATTATAAAAAACTCAGGCAAACCTATAAGATTAGGCAGAAAGAGGCAAAGCAATTTATAAGAGTTTCCAAAGCACACGCAGAAGAGAAAATACCTCAGTCAGTAAAAAAGGGGGACAAAACATTTTTTAGATACATAAGCGAGAAAAGAAAAGTAAAACAAGGATTAGTTAGATTAAAAACAAAGGAAGGAAGGTATGTAGAAGAGGATAAAAGTCTCGCTGACTGCCTCAATGAATATTTTTGTTCAGTCTTTGCAGAAGGAAAGGAAGGAAAGGGACCTCAGTTAGGAGGAAACACTAAAGAGACATTTACATATGAGTTTACAGAGGAGGAGGTTCTACAGCAGCTGTCTAAAGTAAAGACAAATAAGTCAATGGGGCCTGATGGGATCCACCCTAAGTTATTAAAAGAGCTCAGTGGTGTAATAGCAAAACCGTTAACAGATTTATTTAACCAATCCATGTTAACGGGAGTCGTCCCAGAAGACTGGAAATTAGCAAATGTTGTGCCCATTTACAAGAAGGGTAGTAGGGAGGAATCGGGGAACTATAGGCCAGTTAGTCTTACGTCAGTAGTGGGGAAATTAATGGAAACCATGTTAAAGGAAAGGATTGTTGCACATCTAAAAACACATAGATTACAGGATCAGAAACAACATGGGTTTACCTCAGGGAGATCATGCCAAACGAATCTTATTGATTTTTTTGATTGGGTAACAAAAATAATAGATGCTGGGTGGTGCAGTAGACATTGTTTATTTAGATTTCAGTAAGGCTTTTGATACTGTTCCGCATAGAAGCTTATCAATAAATTGCAATCTTTGAGCTTGGATTCCAATATTGTTGAATGGATTAGGCAGTGGCTGACTGACAGGCAACAGAGGGTTGTGGTAAATGGAGTTTATTTGGTGCAAGGTCTTCTTACCAGTGGGGTACCTCAGGGGTCAGTACTTAGACCCATTCTCAACAGGGTTGCAACAGGGTTGACGTTCCTGGAGGGATCAGCCAAATGACAAATGATTTAGGTAAACTCGAAAAATGGTGGGAGCTGTGGCAATTGAGTTTTAATGTGGATAAGTGCAAGGTAATGCACCTGGGGCGTAAAAACCCGAGGGCTGAATATAGAATATTTGATACATCTGAGGGTTGGGATTTAGGGGTTATTATTGCAGAGGATCTAAGGGTAAGTAGTCAATGTAATAGAGCAGCAGGAAATGCTGGCAGAATGCTTGGTTGTGTAGGGAGAGGTATTAGCAGTAGGAAAAGGGAAGTGCTCATGCCACTGTACAGAGCACTGGTGAGACCTCACTTGGAGTACTGTTTGCAGTACTGGAGATCGTATCTCCAGAAGGATATAGACATCTTAGAGAGAGTTCAGAGAAGGGCTACTAAAATGGTGTACGGCTTGAAGGAGAAAAGTTACCAGGAAAGGCTTAATGATCTTAACATGTACAGCTTGGAAAAAAGACGAGACAGAGGAGATATGATAGAAACATTTAAATACGTAAAGGGAATCCACAACGTAGAGGAAGGGAGTATATTTAAAAGGAAACAAAGTAGCAAAACAAGAGGACATAGTCTTAGATTAGAGGGGCAAAGGTTTAAAAGTAACATCAGGAAGCATTATTTTACTGAGAGGGTGGTGGATACATGGAACAGTCTTCCAGTAGAAGTGGTAGAAGCCAAAACAGTGATTGAATTTAAGCAGGCATGGGATAGGCATAAGGCTATCCTAAACAAAAGATAAATCCAGGTAAAGTATCCATGTAATTGGGCAGACTAGATGGGCCGAAAGGTTCTTATCTGCCGACATTTTCTATATTTCTATGTTTCTATCATGCCAGTCAGGCATAACAGAGCGGATGCAGGAAGGAGGTCTTATATTACAGTAAAAAAAACAAATTAAAGGAAATTGCAGTCATCTCTGAACTTTCCCCAAATCAATTCAGCGTGATAAAACATGCATTCTCATAATTAAAGTAAGTTGAAATAATTAATATAAGTGACATACTATTTTTTCTTTCAGTGAGAGAAAAGGAGGGGTGTGAGGATCCTGAGGATGAGCAACAGCACTAATGGCCTGCTCTACGGTGGGTGCCCGCTCAGGTCTGTTGTTCGCCTTCAGGATCCTCACACCCCCCTTTCTCTCACTAAAAGTTTACAGGGTCATCCACACGTGGACCCCTTGCTTGATGTGCCTAGAGGGGTGTCGACTATACCCTCTTGACGAGGCCTAACAAGGCCGAAACGATCGTCAGGGGTTGCTGCACCTCTCGTGCAGGGATGACGTCCTTGGCAATCAGTAATAGCCACCCTCATTGGGTGACAGCAGACTGATTTGCATATGGAGCATTCATCCCTGTAATGGCACAAGCGAAAACCTTGTGAGACCTAAGCGGGCCCCACCGTAGAGCAGCCATTAGTGCTGTTGTTCGTCCTCAAGACACTCACGCACCCCTTTCTCTTATTTTTTTTTATATGTATTGCAGAATAAAAATTTAAATATGGATTTTTTTGGGGGGGCCCTTCATGGATTCTTGCACTGGGGCCCTGAGGTTTCTAGTTACGCCTCTGGCAAATAACATATTGTTTGTAAATTACATGTAAAGGGAACATGTCGCAATGGGCAGCAGTTACACTTTCTATTGACGCTGACGCTGACAGGGATCCTGCGCCTCCGCCGTAGTTGTGAGATTGTGACATCTTGTTCTGATGCATCGCCTCCACGCAGAGTAATTTCTATTTGTGGGGTACCCCCCAATTGAATAGATGAGTATCCTCCACTTAAAGGGACACTCTACTCATTCGATGTGAGGACGGAGTGCTCCCTTAACTCTCCTGCCCCAATTGGGTGTAATAGCTGGGTGAAATGCAAAAGTTTCCTCCACACCACCCAGCGTGACAAGCAGCCGGGATTTAATATTTCGGCTGCCGGTCACCAGATCGGTCCCTAGTGATGTCACACACAGAGAGGCAGTGATGTCACACACAGAGAGGCCGTCTGGGTTCAGGAGCCCCTGAGGCAAAAGAAGAGGAGCAGTGCGCTACAAGAGAGAAACAGCGAGGAAAGTCACCATAAAACAGAAAAGAAAACAAAGAATAATTGGGCAGAGGCTGTAAGAAGGATCTGTCCAATTAATTAAAGGCAAAAAAATAGGAAATTGTTTTTAATAATGAAATCTTTAATAATAATAATAATAATTTAAAAATATCCCTTTAATAAAAACTTAAAAGCGTTAAATATATATATATATAAACATGCAATGCAAACTGTATTCTGGTTCATGAAATTCAACATATAACAGTAATCTCAATGCAGTCTCTGTGTTGTGTAAGTGATGGTAAAGTCCCTGCCATAGGAATAACACGGTCACATAATCCTTCTCAGCAGTGTAAGGGACTCAGGTCAGGAGATGGCCGCCATCTTGAGCCAGGTGGCCATCTTGCTCAGAACATTGGTTCACTTGAATCTAAATAGTAGATATTAGCTGAAATTGGAATGTAGCTTGCATAGAATCTTTGGAATGTGTTAAACTAACAGCAAAGCAATTAAACTAACGAGGATCCGGGCCGTTGCTGGCACGAAGTGACAGGATGGAGAATAGTTACTTGAAGGTCAGAGAAGCCAGAGTCTGAACGTGCAGGTGACGTCACAATAAAGTTTGCCTTTCCTGAAGAGACTCGTGTCCAAGCAGTCATTGTCCGTGCCGGTCCGACTTTACTCCCGAGAGAACCAGGTGGATTCCGGTAACATTTTTGGGGGCTCGAAATCCGGGATGAGAGTACCTGCTGAATTGGAGGTGACTGCTGGACAGTAGCAATTGACTGCAGGCCTGAGGGGTCCCGAGGCTGGGTGTCCGTTGAAGGTGAGCTGACATCTGCAGGCGCCAAGCAGGATTTCCTGTTAAGTGGAGCTCTACTCGTCTCTAATGGACTCCTGGTCCGGAAACACTGGGAACCACCGAGTCCGAGGAAACAGAGAGCAGCGCGGCGATAGGTAAGGTGTTTTTGTGTCTGTGTGTACTGGATACCGGTATAGGGCAGCGTCCGACCAAAGTTGGGCTAGGAGACCCGCGGCCACGGTTTCGTCGGTATACCGAACCCGCCGCCAAAAGCACGGGAGCCAGAGAGTGGCTAGCGCGTGTCTGGACCCGGGGGATCGGATATTGACTTGGTGTTCTGGACCTGAGGGAGAGGGTAGCCACGTGGAGTAGTGTTGTTGTAGTTAGTATTGTAAATAGAACTGCTGCACGTGGACAAGGAAAGGAGGAGGGATTCTGTGACTGGGCTGAGAGCCCTGAGTCAGTGCTATTGTGTATCTTAGTTGAAAAGTGGGCCGGTAAGAGAAGCTTTAAGCTTCAGGGCCAGCGGTAGCTGCAGCTGAGTGGTGCCTGGTTGCCTAATGTCCCATTGGCAAATCGGAATAGCAGGAGTGTTGCCACGGAACGGGGTACACATAGCTAAAAGCAGACAAGAGTAGAGATCAATAATTAACTGGGTATAAGGTGCCTGCTGGACCGGCGTGTCCTAGGCAAGGGAAAGAGTAGAATTGTTTCTGTATTGTTTTGTGCTGAATGTATCTGGTACAGTACGTGCTGTGATTGCTGAGAGTGCTGTGAGTGAGTGTGTGCCTACTTGCTTAGCAAGGAAGCAAATCTGAGAGTGTACTCCGGAGGTACGTTTCCAGCTCAGGCGACTGCAGTTGGCTACCAAAGGAGGAAGCGAATACGACACGAAAGAACTGTTGTGTGAAGTACCAGACAGTTGGTTTAACCCCTTAAGGACCGCTGGCGTGCCCTGTACGTCCTGTCCATGGGTCTCCCTTAGACCCGCGGACGTACAGGGTATGTCAGCGGCGCCTAACCCCCCTCCCGCCTGATACTTACCTCCCTCGCTGGATCCCTCGGCGATCTGGCAGGGAGGAAGCCTGCCCATGTGATTTACATGGGCCGGCGAGGTTGATGACGTCGCCACGCTGCGTGGTGACGTCATCAGCAGGCGCCCCCATTCAAATCAATGGAGGGGAGGGGGGGCTCCTTCGGAGCCCTCTATCTCCCCAACCATTGAAGCTAGGGAGATGCTTTTTGGACCGCTGGAAAGGGGAGAGTCTCATTAACCATTTCACTGCCGAATCGCGTTTTGGCACTAATTGGTGCCAAAACGCGATTCGAACCTGGAGGGGGGCTGACATCTTGGATGTCAGCCAAGCCTCCAGGCCCCCCCACCCACTGGCAACCTCACCATAAGTGTGAGGATGTCAGTGGGCCAGTTAACCATCTAGCTGCCATGTAGAGATAAGGGGATCCAAAGGATCCCCCTATCTCCTGCTCCATGGCAGCTAGATGGTCATATTTGACATCATTTGAAAGGCCAGATCATGGCCTTTCCAATGATCCCAAACATGACCAGGTTTGGTTTAAAAAAAAAAATAATAATAATAATAAACAAATTAAATTAAATAAAACAATGTGTTTTTTTTAAGTTTTTTTGTCTGGGGGGGTTATTATTATTATTATTATTCTTTATTTATAAAGCGCCAGCATATTCCGCAGCGCTGTACAATAAGCACAGTATAGACAGGGTTACAATACATTGAACAACATTTGACAAACAGTACAGGAGGAGATGAGGGCCCTATTCCCGTAGGAACTCACAATCTGGGAGGGTTGGGGTTGGAAACAGGAGGAGAGGACTGTAAGGTGAGAGTGATTGATGGTTGCGTCAGTGAGTTGGGTGGTAGGCTTCCCTAAATAGGAATGTTTTCAGGGAGCCTTTGAAGGAAGAGAAGTTAGGGGAAAGTCTGACAGTACGAGGGAGAGCGTTCCAGAGAGTGGGGGCTGCGCGTGAGAAATCCTGCAGTCTATCATGGGAAGAGGTGATGCGGGGAGAAGCTAGGCGCAGGTCACTGTTTGACCTGGGTTTCATTAAATAGGACCTAGGCTGTCATCTCAAAATAATTAGCACAAAATGGTCAGAATAAGCGCAACGCGCATAGGTGAACTGGCTCAGCAGTGAAGGGGTTAAAAAGCAAAAACATGTAAAAATTGGGTATTTGTAGACTCGGGACAAAAGTTTGAAACTATTTAGCAGGGGTCTTTTTTGGTGGTTGTAGATTTTGGGGATTAAATTACGAAAAAGTGTGTTTTTACCATTTTTTCATTATATTTCATATTTTTTTTATAGTAAATTATTCGATATGTTGGAAATAATGGTATTTATAGAAAGTCCATTTAATGGCGGGGAAAAGGGTGTATAATATGTGTGGATTGAATAAACGAGTAAGAGGAAAATTTGACCTAAACACGAACAGCGCAGAAACGTAAAAACAGCAGCGGTCACTAAAGGACGGATTTATGTAAAACCGCCCGGTCACTAAGGGGTTAATTTGCAGTAAAAAAGTCTTTATTGATATTTTTTTAGTACCTTTTAGTAATTTTTCAGCAAAATTTGCCCCCTTTTTTTTAATAGCAGTTTTTCTTTATTCTGTAACAGAACTTTTTATTATCAATCATAGGATCTTATATGTAAATTCCAGACATTTTTGTTCAGTAGTTCTTTTGAAAACAGCAGGCCACGGGTTTGCGGTGGCAGCATTCAGCGGCCGACTCCATGCACCTTGGGGACCCTGCGGTGAATGGTGAATTCACTGCAGGGTGGGGAAATTTTATTCCCCGAAGTGCAGGGAACTACAGAACACCAAAATGTTGGCATCATTTCGGGGCTCTGTGAGAAACCCATTTAGTGGTGAGGTTTTTTGCTGCCCCTTGGTAAGTGAAAGCCTAGGCTTTGCCTACCCAGAACATGCTTGAAAATTAGTGAAATCTCAATGTATCCTTCCTGGCAAAATACTTTGCAAAAGTAAAAAAAAAAAAAAAAGTGTTTTTTTTAGGGGTGGGGCCACCAGTGCGGGCCGCCGCCCCCTGGAAAGTGCCGCCCTAGGCCTAGGCCTTGTTGGCATAGGCCAAAATACACCACTGATATATATATATATATATGCCTGAATGTCCCATCCAGTTTTCTTTTGAGACGAGATTCTCTGACAAATTACAAGCACAAATTAAATTTCTTCCCGGGGGTCACGCTAGATTAGACCTGCCTGAAAGTGGCAGCTCTGTACGGTAGTATAACCCAGCCAGCCAGGACACCCAGCCTGTAAAAATTGCAGTAATTATGCCAAGAGAAGAAGAATGGCAGACGGCAACAACCCTGCCGGTCACCCCAGACCCATACACACTACTCCTGGGAGTCCCTGGAGTCTGGGCAGAAGAAAACCCGCCCGGCTTAGCTGTAGATATTCCTCCAGTGTATGGTGATCTGAAATCCGGTGCAACGCCTGTGGCCCTAAGACAATATCATATCCCACAGAAGGTCAAACAGAATATACAGACACATTTACAAAGACTTAAAGATCACGGGATACTGAAATTCTGCGTGTCACCGTGGAACACACCACTACTGCCAGTTCCGAAAGAGGGCACACAAGAATACCGCCCAGTGCAAGATTTAAGAGCCGTCAATGAAGCCACAGTGACCCTACACCCTGTGGTTCCCAATCCGTACAATTTATTAGCATTAATTCCCAGCGATAAAAAATATTACACCGTGCTTGATTTAAAAGACACTTTCTTTTGCATCTGTCTTGCTCCTGCAAGCAAGCCCCTTTTTGCTTTCCAGTGGGGGGAATCTACTACGGGAGCGCACCACCAGATGACATGGACACGCCTCACTTAAGGTTTCAAAAACTCGAAAGAAAAAGAGATTTGAGGGATAAACCCTCAATTCACTGAGAGGGAGTGCTGATTAAAACAGAACTTTTAATAATTACAATAGAACCGACAATTATTATTAAAAAGCATATAGACACATGGACGTAAGCACAATGTGCACCAGGGAGAAGGGAAGTATATGGCAGATACAAAGCAAATTGCTTGATTGGAGCTTTTAGGGTACAGATATATACCTTCAATCAAGATTAAGGAAACGCAGTGGATGTGAAAGGAATAGACGGTTGCCACATGGACGTTGACAACGTAAATTGAAACCTTAGTATTAACAGATAGAATGTACTAAATACCACTACGCTGGGATATGTACGATGCCCAGAAAAATGGACTGCAAATTAAATTCTCCAAGGTTTGTAAAAGCCAGAATGTCGAACTAAAATCAAAACGTTCATTTAGCCTGGCTACCTTGTATGAGAGCCTTGGAAAGCTGTAAACTAGAGATTATAAACTGTAAAACAGCAAAATCGCAAAAAAAAGGCCAGTTAGCAGAAAACATAAAAATGCTTCGGGATATCAACCGTTCAACAAAGCGTAGTGGTGGGAATATCAATAGACTAAAAAGTCAAAGGCGTACAGATTTGCATGCAACTGTCCTTAACAAGGCAACAATGCATTAGAGATGTCAACCATCACAAAACCGTGTTGATACTTGAAAAGCCAAAGGCAATCAGATTCACAAAAGGCTGTCCCTAAAAAGCTAAAGATTCTATACTCTCCCTGTCAAATCACATTATGCAAGAATTTTAAAAGAAAACACAAGACTCGACACGTGTTTCGCCGGTACTAGACCAGCTTCATCGGGAGTCAGACACAAATTGTGTAATCACAAGTAATCACAGTAATCACAATTTGTGTCTGACTCCCGATGAAGCCGGTCTAGTACCGGCGAAACACGTGTCGAGTCTTGTGTTTTCTTTTAAAATTCTTGCATAATGTGATTTGACAGGGAGAGTATAGAATCTTTAGCTTTTTAGGGACAGCCTTTTGTGAATCTGATTGCCTTTGGCTTTTCAAGTATCAACACGGTTTTGTGATGGTTGACATCTCTAATGCATTGTTGCCTTGTTAAGGACAGTTGCATGCAAATCTGTACGCCTTTGACTTTTTAGTCTATTGATATTCCCACCACTACGCTTTGTTGAACGGTTGATATCCCGAAGCATTTTTATGTTTTCTGCTAACTGGCCTTTTTTTTGCGATTTTGCTGTTTTACAGTTTATAATCTCTAGTTTACAGCTTTCCAAGGCTCTCATACAAGGTAGCCAGGCTAAATGAACGTTTTGATTTTAGTTCGACATTCTGGCTTTTACAAACCTTGGAGTATTTAATTTGCAGTCCATTTTTCTGGGCATCGTACATATCCCAGCGTAGTGGTATTTAGTACATTCTATCTGTTAATACTAAGGTTTCAATTTACGTTGTCAACGTCCATGTGGCAACCGTCTATTCCTTTCACATCCACTGTGTTTCCTTAATCTTGATTGAAGGTATATATCTGTACCCTAAAAGCTCCAATCAAGCAATTTGCTTTGTATCTGCCATATACTTCCCTTCTCCCTGGTGCACATTGTGCTTATGTCCATGTGTCTATATGTTTTTTAATAATAATTGTCGGTTCTATAAATGTGTGTTCTTTTATTATAATTATTAAAAGTTATGTTTTAATCAGCACTCCCTCTCAGTGAATTGAGGGTTTATCCCTCAAATCTCTTTTTCTTTTCAGTTCAATACTAGGTTTAGTCCTTATGGGTGTGCCCACGCCCGGTGCTCATTAGTTATTCGGGGTGGGGTGATTGTTTACCGCCCTTGTGGAGGTTCTTTTTCTTTTCTTATGTTTCAAAAACTCGCCCACAATTTTTGGTTGCGAGCTCAGCCAGGACCTCCTGTCTTTCAATGCTCAGCCAGACAAGGTTGTTTTACTACAGTATGTGGATGATTTATTACTTGCTTCCCCCACAGAAAAAGACTGTCTCTCTGCCACAAAGGCCCTGCTGCATCTACTATGCCAAGCAGGATATAAGGTTTCCAGAAAGAAAGCACAAATATGTAAACAAAGTGTAAAGTATCTAGGCTTTCAATTAACAGGTACTAAGCGTGAATTGGGAGCTGAGAGGAAGGAAGCAGTATGCCGTATACCCCAGCCAAAGACAAGGAGACAAGTCCATGAATTCCTAGGAGCTGCAGGCTTCTGCCGCCTGTGGATCCCCAACTTTGCTGACATTGCCAAACCCCTCCACCAAGCCACCAAGGGGGGAGAGCATGATCCTTTCCTCTGGGAAGAAGAACAGGCGACTTGCCTTTATGAAATTAAAGACCCTCCTGATGGAAGCCCCAGCACTAGGATTACCAGACCACAGCAAACCCTTCCAGCTGTATGTGCACGAACATAACCAGACATCTACAGGTGTGCTAATCCAGAACTTTGGCTCCTGGCCAAGGCCTGTGGCCTACCTCTCTAAACAACTTGATCCTGTGGCCTGCAGCCTACCCCCATGTCTGAAAGCAGTGGCAGCTACCGCAATGCTCATCGCTGAAGCTGACAAACTGACCTTCGAACAAGTACTTCATATCAAGGTGCCACATGCAGTGAAAGCCCTGCTTGATGTAAAAGGCAGTTACTGGTTCAGCAATACCCGGATGACGAAGTACCAAGCCATGTTGTGTGAGAATCCACGGGTTCATCTGGACCTCATCGCTACCCTGAATCCTGCTACATTAATTCCTGACTGTGAAGAGGATCCAAATCATGAATGCCTCCAAGTCATGGAAGAAGTGTTCAGTAGCAGACCAGATCTGAAAGACATACCCCTAGACAAATACGACCTACAGTTATTCACTGATGGTAGCAGCGACATGGATGATGGGAAAAAGGTCTCCGGCTATGCAGTTGTGTCAGCAGAAGGAGTTCTGGAAGCTAACCCCCTTCCAGGCCACACGTCAGCACAACTGGCTGAGATAACAGCCCTGACAAGGGCGCTTGAAATCTTCGAAGGAAAAAGAGTGAACATCTATACTGACTCCAAGTATGCCTTTATGACTGTCCATGCACATGGTGCACTATACAAAGAAAGAGGCCTACTTACTTCCTCAGGACAACAAATCAAGTATGCAGCTGAGATCGCAGCTCTTCTAGAGGCTGTGTGGAAACCAAGTGCTGTCAGTATTATGCACTGTCGTGGTCACCAGAAGGGTAATGACGAAATCCCAAAGGGTAACAGACGAGCCGACCAGGCTGCAAAAGCTGCTGCAAAACCACTGCTACCCACTGATCAAGCCTCCAAGGTTTTCCTCTGCAAGCAAGATGATCAACTTCCCATGCCGAATTATGAATTCTATATGAATTGGAGAAAATTTGACCTAAAAGGCGAATTTATCAAAACTATTCTACAGAAGTGGAATAGCAATTTTGAATTACTAGAAGACAACCATGATTATGTCCAGTGGCTCTTTCCAACTCGCTCGCAAGGCCAAAATTTCTACTCTACACCTCTAAACCCCCAGGAAACACGTCTCATGCATAACACCTCAGGAATTCAGCAGAGACTCCGCCGAGCATACAAAATGATGCTGAAGTTCTTCGGCGTAAAATTAGTGGGGGAGGATGGAGAAGATACCGAAGTAACCGAAGTTGAACGAGCATAAAATTTCGCCGAACGCTTTGACAATCTAACAGTCAACCCTGATAACAATTTGAGGATCAAGCGAGTGCTGCTAAGCTTGGGAGAATTGGGAGCAGAAGAATATCAAGCCCCACTGGTAAAGTTCTTCCTCAAAGAGCCCCTTATCGAACACAACCTGCTGCAAATGAAGAAAAGCGTGATGAACTTCTTTGTGCCAGCAGTGAGAGATGTGCAGAAGAGGCAAGATATGCTGTACTTCACCTGGCGACACTACCAACCAAGAGAAGAATTCATCTGGGGAAAACAGGAGGAACTTGAGAGATACAAAGCCACACCAACAGTGGTAGCCCCACGACTACCAGCTCCATTGAGTGAATGGACACCTATCAGAAGAACAAGGAGAATATGGAGAAGACGGATGGTTCTAGTTGGCTAGCAGACAAATAGTCCTGCCGGCAACATTGGCACCTGAGATCGTGAGAGCACTTCACGCAAGCACTCATGGAGGAAGAGAAATGATGGAGCAACAGCTAGAGCCACACTTCTACGTGCCAGGATTGTCAGTAGTCTGTAAAGCAATAGCCCAGCAGTGTGTGACATGTGCTAAAAATAATCCAAGAACAGGCCCCAAAGCTTGGGAAAAGTCGAGCGTATGAACAGAACACTAAAGACTTTGATGTCAAAACTGTGCCAAGAAACGTCACTAGGCTGGTTGGATGTGCTGCCGATATTTTTATTGCACATTAGGTGCAGGCCAACCCCCCAATTGAAGCTAAGTCCGTACGAACTCATGTTTGGACGGCCTACCCCTCTATTTAATGGATTAAGGGAGGACCTTCGGGCATTGGGTTAAACTAAACTGAATGAACAGGTTGTATTGTTAGGTAGATCAATGCAAAAGCTAAATACTTGGGTGGGAGATAATTTACCTCACTTTTTATATCCCTCACTGCATAAGTATTGTCCAGGTGACTCGGTTTGGGTGAAGGAGTGGAAAAATAACCCACTAGGCCCAAAATGGAGAGGTCCTTACCTTGTCCTGTTATCAACCCCCACAGCAGTGAAGGTTGCCGAGGTGGTCCCATGGTCAGACGATTGCTGATGTGACTGTGGATAAACGAAATGCACTTGATCTTGTGATACGATTGGGGCGAATGATGGTAGAGATGACAAAGGGAACACTTCACCTATCACCATTTATACTGACTGGGGGTTATCAGGTGTGTTGCGGAAGAGTGTGTTACACATGGGTACCACCTACAATAACAGGAATGTGTTATTTAGCTAGGCTGATTCCTATTCAAAGGGTACGGGGAGATGACATTGACACAGACACTGCACTACACCCTAGGTACCCACTGGTGTTTGAGAAACAGAAGAGAGAGTTGTTCACTAAGAAAGATCGAATATGGGCGTGGTTTCCAGCATGGACTGGATGGGGAAGAGAATTGATGGTGAGAATGAACAGTTATGCTAATTTAATGGATGAGATTTTGAATAAGACAAGTGCAGATATTCAGTTGCTGAATCTTGAGTTGCGAGAGATCCGAAAGTTGCAGATGATACATGACATGGCACTGGAACAGATCAGTGCAGCGTTGCATGGACTGTGTGAAATGATGATGCATTATGAGTGTTGTACATACATCAGAAACACATCACATGAGGTTCCTGACTACTACCAAGTAATCCAGGATCACCAGGAGAAGGTAGTCCAGTTGCAGAACACAGCTAGACAGATTGCTGCTGAAGGCTGGAATCCTCTTCATGTGTTCGGAGCTTTCGGAGACTGGTTTGGATCAATACTGGGATTTATTTTGCAGATTGGATCCATGATAATAATGGTGGTGGTGATCCTAGTGGTAGGGATACTCCTGTACCGCATAGGGCTGTGTCTATGGTCACTATGCAAGAAATCTCTAACACCCACACAAACACAAAAGATACCACTGATGATCCCACAAGACATGTTCCAGCGAGGATGGGTCCCCTTAAGTACGAGGTGTTTGAGAATAGCAATAGTGGAGTGTAGTGGCTACAAGTCTCAGAGGTAGAATCTGAGACTTGAGCCAAGGGGGGAATGTAAGGGACTCAGGTCAGGAGATGGCCGCCATCTTGAGCCAGGCGGCCATCTTGCTCAGAACATTGGTTCACTTGAATCTAAATAGTAGATATTAGCTGAAATTAGAATGTAGCTTGCATAGAATCTTTGGATTGTGTTAAACTAACAGCAAAGCAATTAAACTAACGAGGATCCGGGCCGTTGCTGGCACGAAGTGACAGGATGGAGAATAGTTACTTGAAGGTCAGAGAAGCC
This sequence comes from Leptobrachium leishanense, assembly GCA_009667805.1. Lineage (NCBI taxonomy): Eukaryota > Metazoa > Chordata > Amphibia > Anura > Megophryidae > Leptobrachium > Leptobrachium leishanense. Next base: position 396,683,508 of record CM019065.1, on the reverse strand, counting down.
AGAGTCTGAACAAAGGGAAGTGTGAAACCAGACGAGGCCTTATCTAGGATATACAATAAACAAGTCCTAGGGAGGTGGGCATAAGCAGAATCCAGAGAAAGTGGTAAATCCTCTATTGTCAAAATATCATGAAGTCTGCCAATTTATGACTGTCACGGTCCACCCTGTGTACCTGTCTAGCAAACCTGGATCTAAGAACTTTTCCTGGATTTCTTCATTTCTGGATTCCAGTCCAGGTTTTGCCCAGGCTAAGCACCATGTCCAGGCTCCTGGAGATCCAGCCTGGGTCTTCCTGTCTAGCCCTGGACTTCCAGCTGAGGCCTATCCATGTTTAAGCCTCCTTAAAAGGCAGAGAGACCCAGCCAACAGTGGGTCTGCATTATTGTTATTCTTGACTGAGGTCTCTTGGTGGTGTGCTAACCTGCTCTTCCAGAACCAGCTTATCCTACGGATCCAGGTACCACTGTCCAGACTTCCTCTTGGTGGGCCCTGTCTGCAGTCTAGGACTGCACTACCCACAATCCACGGATTCTCCCTGGACTTTGTTGCTATTTCCTTTGTTCTTTTGCCTGCAGTTAAGGACCATTTATGTTTTATTAAAGCATCTGCATTGCGTGAATCCTGTCTGGCCTCCCCTCTGTGTCACTGCCTGCTGGGCTCACCTGACCCGCACACGCCTCGTGACAATGACCAATGTGTGGAATGTCTTTGTATTCAGTTAAGGGAGGTACGGACCCACGTGGGGTGGGATAGTGTCACCATGGGGTGGGCTAATTGGGATGTACCTAATTATCTATTCCTGGTATAAAACATGATGTCTGTATGTAATCTGGGCTCAGTCCTAGCGATTCAATCCGGACTGTGCAGGTGACATCACAATAAAGTTTGCCTTTCCTGAAGAGACTCGTGTCCAAGCAGTCATTGTCCGTGCCGGTCCGACTTTACTCCCGAGAGAACCAGGTGGATTCCGGTAACAGCAGCAGCCAACAAAATCCCATGGTCATATATTTGTAGGTAGAAACTGCGATATGTGTAAACCCAGCACTGATATAATTATACAGGGATATTTAGTCACACGTTCTATGGTGTCAGTGCAACTCTAGCGGGAGAAACTGCCCAAACCCCCGAAAGCACTAATATACAGCGGCATAGCGTGGGTTGTCAGCGCCCGGGGCAAAGCAAGAATTGTGTGCCCCCCCAACCTGTGGACACGGTAACACACCCTGATTCCCTTCTACCAGTAGAGTATTGACCCCATTACCCCACAAGCACATGTATTATATATTAACAAAATACTGATATAATAAAAGAATGAAACACACATGCCCCCCCCCATGCTACACCACTGCTACCAGTCACCCTGTCCCAGTATACCCTAGCATAGTTCCACTCTCATACAGTACCCCCAGTCACTCTCTCTCTCCCAGTAACCCCCAGTCACTCTCTGTCAAAGTACCCCCAGTCACTCCCTCCCGCTCCCAGTACCCCCAGTCACTCTCTCTCCCAGTACCCCCAGTCACTCTCTCCCAGTCACTTTCTTTCTCTCTAAGTACCCCCACTTTCTCCCAGTACCCATAGTCATTATCTCCCCAAACCTCCTGTCACTCTCTCCCAGTAACCCGTCACTCCCTCCCGCTCCCAGTACCCCCAGTCACTCTCTCTCCCAGTACCCCCAGTCACTCTCTCCCAGTCACTTTCTTTCTCTCTCCATGTACCCCACTTTCTCCCAGTACCCCTAGTCATTCTTTCCCCAAACCTCCTGTCACACTCTCCCTGTAACCCTAGTCACTCTCTCCCAGTATCCCCAGTCATTGTCTCCTCGAACCTCCAGTCACCCTTTTGCTGTACCCCGGTACCCCCTATCTGTGTGTGGGTCACGCTGCTCTGGTGTTACACAGTGTTGCCTACCTGTGTGGTGTTGCTAGTGGCCCGGGGGGACTGTCCAGGGGGCTTAGTGGAGACCGGATGTTAAATGTGCTGCAGGGCAGGCGCCTCCCTCCCTCCTTCCTGCTCAACGGTTGCAGGCCTGCTAGTGGCGTGGCCTGGCACAGGGATTCAATGGGGCTGACAAATGTGGTACAGGGTGTTCTGGGGAATTATTTATTTATTTATAAAGGATTTTACCAGGAAGGATACATTGAGATTTCTCTCGTTTTCAAGTATGTCCTAGGTTCAAGAGCATTGAAGTGTTACAGTTACAGAAATACAAAGTAATACAATGCAAGATATTAACACAAAACAACACAAATATACAGATTAACAGAAAATAAATATGTAGGAAATAGTCACTGTGTTACATGTTTACAGGTGCATTCTGTATATAGTCACTGTGTTACATGATTACAGGCGCATTCTGTATATAGTCACTGTGTTACATGTTTACAGGTGCATTCTGTATATAGTCACTGTGTTACATGTTTACAGGTGCATTCTGTATATAGTCACTGTGTTACATGTTTACAGGTGCATTCTGTATATAGTCACTGTGTTACATGTTTACAGGTGCATTCTGTATATAGTCACTGTGTTACATGTTTACAGGTGCATTCTGTATATAGTCACTGTGTTACATGTTTACAGGCGCATTCTGTATATAGTCACTGTGTTACATGTTTACAGGCGCATTCTGTATATAGTCACTGTGTTACATGTTTACAGGTGCATTCCGTATTGAAGTATGTTAATAGGGAGCACTTAAAGGGATACTCTAGGCAACATGACCACCTAAGCTTTTTTAGGTGGTCATGATGCCCGGAGTATGCCCCTACCTTTCCCCCCTCCCTCTGCTCAGCCGATCGGCTGAAACAGCTGAGAGACGCGGAGGACTTTACTCCGCCCTCCCAGCTGTCAGTCAGCAGAGCGGGAATCATATTTCCCGCTTCTGCCAACTATTGCCGAGTAGGAGACGTCATCGCATTTTCAGCGCGATGACGTCTTCAACTCGCCGCAGTAGCTGGCGGCAGCGGCTGAGATTAGTGTTGCGCGCATCCTCTTGCGCGCAACACTAATCACAGAAGATGGAGCCAGGAGGAAGCCTGCTGATTGCCTGGCCTACGTGAGAGGCGCGCATGCACGCTTCTCACGTAAACCATTAGTCAAGTTCAAGACTTTCAGGACGGGAGCGGAAGAGGAGGTAGGTGAGTATATATATATAAAAAAAAAACAGTGGAAACAAGTGGATTTTAGGGTAAGTATTACAGTAAAAAAAATAATAATACGCACTCAATAACTAGGTAACTAGGTAAAATAGGTATATTTTAAGGTAAAAAAAAGGGGGGGGATTTTTGCCTAGAGTGTTTCTTTAAGGGACTTTAGACTGGGGGAAGATTTGATGGCGTCTGGGAGGTTATTCCATATTTGCTGTGCTCTGTAGGAAAATGAGGATCGAGCCACTTTCTTTTTGTATTGTGGTATTGCAAGTAAGGTGCTGGTCCTGGATCGGAGGTTATAGGATGAGGGAGCTGCTGGGGGAAGCAGTCTATTCAGGTAGGGTGGCAGCTTCCCAGAAATGCTCTTAAACACCAGGCTGGAATAATAAAGCTGCGCTGCTTCACTTGACTCATGTCAGCATTAAGGAGGAGTCAGGACAGGACCAGAATTTTCTGTCCTGGTCCTCCCTTGTGGACGCTAAGTCACCGCCAGCGCCGCAAAACTGACCACTGTCTGTGAGAGGACACCTTGCTAATCCCTGCTGGAAAATATTAGTGGTTTAAACTTTTGAAATTTTGCACCCTTAAGAAAATTGCGCCTGGGGCGACCACCCCGAGGCGCCCCCCCCCCCACGCTACACCACTGCTAATATAGATTACACACTATGAGGGCTATTCAGAGAGAGGTGAAAACCTGAGAATTGGCAGGAGAATGAACAATTTGGAAAGTGAGATAAATGGGAGAATTTTTCTTGTTTGGCTATGTTGACTATTTTGAATTTTCCCTTCTCCAGCCATTCTCAAGGTTTTCACCTCTCTCTGAATAGCCCTGTAAATCACCAAATTATTTTATTGTTTAGTTTTTAATTGTAGGTATTTGCAGATAAGTTTGTGCGCACCGTTGGGGCCTTTAGATTCTGCTAGCGCTACCCAGGTAGGGCTGGCTGTCCACCAGGTCCATATTTGTGTGATGGTGCGATCATCCGATATCGTCTGTCGTCGTCCGACGAATCCCACAACATGCAGGGGATTCACCCCTCCTCCACTGCCTCCGACTTCCATCAGACAACTTCAGATGATTATTTGCGACTACATCAGCCTAGCGATCTTTAACATTTCAATGGGATTTGTCGGACGACACAGGGAGGATCTGGTACAATGTACAATTTACATGAAAAAAGGTGCATTGTATAGTCAAATCGTGGTTCCACGCCAGGGAAATTGCCCCCTAGTTCAACAGGCGAAGCCCATAGAGTTCAATGTAAAATTTCACCTTTATTTATTTTATTTCTTATTCAACCATTTATTCTTTTCATCTGCAGCAAAAAACTTTTTATTTATTAATATTTTGAGTATTTTTTGGCCAAAAAAATTCTGTGGTGTTTTTTTTTTCTTCAGTTTGGCAGCGGTTGGCGGTGCTGTCCTTGGTGCTGAAACCGATTTCAGCACCAAGGACATTTTTTTTTCCTGCAGCTTTCGGTCTTTTTTAAAAAAAAATCTGCGTTCGCCGTGTTGTCCTTGGTGCTGAAAGCCCTTTCAGCACAGGGACAGGTTTTTGGTTCCCCCCCCTGCAATGTTTTTTTTCTTTTCTTTGTTCAGTGGCCTGCCTGTTATTCGACCTGGGTCGTCCACAGATGCTTCCAGTGAACGACCCTGGTGGTGCGATGGGGTTGTCCATAGTCGGAAGACCAAGTCGGATTCGGTTCGATGGCCAGCCTAAAGTCCTTTATTAATTGCTGTGATCAAAAGGGAGAATCCTGACACAATCTCTGCAGCGGACCTTGGGGTGACTCCTGTAGATATCTCCCCTTCTATTAATAGCTGTCTGGATGCAGATCATTTCACCTGCTGACACGGCTGCCGGAAGATCCAGAAAACTGCAGAATGTAGGGCAGATGTGGAACAATTTTTTTTTTTTTTACACAAAAATATTTTACCAGGAAGGATACATTGAGATTTCTCTCATTTTTCAGTATGTCCTGGGTAGGCAAGGCCCAGGCTGGCACTTTCCATGGGGCAGCAAAAAAAACACTATTAAAAATGACGCAGACATTTCAGTGTTCTGTTGTTCCCCGCACTTCGGGAATCAAATTTCCCTGTTGAATTCACCGCAGGGTCCCTGATGTGCAGGGAATCAGCCACCGAATGCCGCCGCAAACCCGTTGCCCGCTGTTTTTAAAAAAAAAAAACACTGAATGACAATGTCTGGAATTAACATGTAAGATCCTATAAATGATAATAAAAAGCGCTGTTACAGAAAAAAAACGCTATTAGAAAAAAAAATGATTTTTTTTAAAAAAAATGCCTAATATATACTAAGAAAAGAAAATAATAAATAAAGAGACTTTTTACTACAGATTAATGGAATAAACGTTTTATTAGATATTGGGTAAAAACGGGAATATTTTTAACATTGAATAACCCTGCATAGGTTTCAGAGAGAGGTGAAAACCTTGAGAATGACTGGAGAATTCAAAATTCTAGGTCAATATAGTCAAACCAGAAAAATTCTCCCATTTATCTCACTTTCCAAACAAGGGAGGGGGGTGACACCATGAGTTACCCACTTACCACACCGGGTGACACCAACCCTAGTGACGCCACTGGAAAAGCTTATTCACACACTGGAGAGTTCTGGGTTCCGGATACGGTGGGACACAAACACTGGAAGGAAAGTCTGCTAATTCTTGCACCAAACAGCAATGGCAGTCTTCGTCTTTTTGTGTCTGTAACGCACTGGCAGGGCCGGATTACCATAGGGGCTGATGGAGCAGCAGCTCCAGGCCCATGCCCCAGAACAGGCCCAGAAAAAGGATAACTATATCTGCATTGATGGGCATTTGAACCCCTGTATCTCCAACTCAATAGCAGCTATAGGGTCATGTGAGGTATCACTGGAAAGGTCAGAACATGGCTTTTCCAATGATACCAAACATGATCCGGTTTGATGTAACAAATAAGTAATAAATATTTCTTTATTTTTTCTTTTTCTAGCACAGCAATAAGCGTATTATAAAGTGAACAGTGACGATGCACTAACTCAGCATCACATTTCTCATGTCACCAACAAGTGTGGAGGTGATGGCACAATCCATTCTTACGAATTGTTACAACAAAAACCTGAACCGCCGCACTGCAGCGAAGAGCACGGGGGGTATTTGGACCCCTGCGTCACAAATGTTTACACCTCACAAGGTCAAGCGAGGTGTCATTGAACAGGTCAGAGTCTGGCCTTTGCATAGATACCAAAAGTGACCATGCAAAACCTAAAAGAAAAGACAAAACAATTTTTTTGTTTAATTTATTTTTAGTTGCAAAGTGATGGTATTGTCCATTTGTCGCGTATAAAATGAGCAACACCACTGCCATTACTCCCCTTCTCATTTCCCACGCTGGGAGCAAGATCAGTGTTTTATATATAGTCATATTATTCATAAAACACCAACCTCCAAAACACAAGGGAAATATTTTTATTTTTTTTAAAACCTATTTTGGTTAAAATTGTATATATTCTCAGAAAAATGCAGTAACAGCATCCCATTTCACATTCTTTTTAAACAAATATTCCCTATAGAATATATAATCACAAAGGTTTGGATGAAAATAAGTGGGAAAAAGTTATTTTACACGTAAATGATTGAAATCTGAATGGACATTTCCTCACACATTAACTGCCTGGTTACATATCCCCGTATCTGCACTAATAAATAACCTAAAATATGTTTTCATTTCACTAATATCCAAAAAAAGCCAACAAAATCTTCAGCTCCCGCCCCATAGAGATCTTAATCCGGCCCTAAGCACTGAGCTTCCTCTGCTTCCATTTCAGTCTCCCACAAGAAGCAGGTGTTTAATACAGGCAAGAAAAAAAACCCTCTTTTCTGGAGAGACAGAGAGTATGGCTTCTCCCTCTGAATTCTTCTTCCTTCCTCCTCCTCACTTAACAGGCGAAAGGGCAGGGGTCAAGTCGTGTAGCAACGCTTGGGAACGCAGTTCCTCCACTATTTTCTCAGGGCGAGCAGAGTTTCCTTTTTTGGGTCACACACGTAGCAGCTTTAATTAGGTTCATGTTTATGTCTGTCAGATTCAGATATACTTCTCTTTATTAACCCCTTAAGGACGGGAGTAATTTTACAACTTCGGCGCTCTTTCGGAAGTGAAGTTTGCTGAAGTTTTTGCTTATCATGTTTAAACGCGGTTTTAAGTCACGTATTATTATACCACCCAGACAAATTCTATATCGTTCTTTCCGGCAGACTCGGAAGATTAATAATATATCATAATTATATATAAACGTCATGTCCTGCCAGAATGCTATAACAAAAAATGTAAAAAAAATGTGAATTTTCAATAAAATATCAATCATCCACAGTGTATAAAGTGTTTTTTTTTCACATTTTATTATCCGATCCTTTGCGGTTATATTCTATGGGGTAGACTTGGGAACCCTTTTGTTTGGGTGGGGGGGAAATTACGTGATTTTAGCTAAACCCCCCAAAAAAAAATCATTGGTGAAGCATCATTGTTCACATTATAATTGAAATGTGAACAATAATGCTGCATCAAAAAAAAAAAAGCACATTTTTATTTTTTAATTAATAAATTAATTGTTTTTTAATTTTAATTTTTATACACTTTTATTTAACTTTTTTCATTGTCATGTTTGAGACAGAGGTGGGGGCTGCCATCCAAGGCGGCCCCCACCGGAAATAGGCCGCGATCGGGCACAAATTTGTGCCCGGTCGCGACCTGGCAACTCATGGGTTAACCCCAATACATCGCTGGAAAGGTCAGGCTGTGACCCTTCCAGCGATGCTGGCCACAGCCTTGTAGCCCCCGGCGATGGGGAGATAGAGGGATCCGAAGGATTCCTCCCCTCCCCTCCAGGCGCTTCCCCTGCTCTGGCGGGGGGACGCCTGAAACTGACGTCATCGCACCCCCGGCGCGATGACGTCAGTGCGCCGGAGGAGGAAACCCTGCCGATCTGACTCCATGGGAGTCAGAGCAGCGAGGGAGCCGCCGGAGGAGGTGAGTATCTCCCGGGGGGGGCTGAAAACGCAGAGGACGTACATTTACGTCCTGCGGCGCCAAAGTCCGCCTAATGCAGGACGTAAATGTACGTCCTGCGGCGTTAAAGGGTTAAGCCAGCAGGAATATTTGATATTTATTGCAATTATGATAAGGACTCCCTAAAACCCAGCTTATCATTAAGTTCAAATATTGATATCAAATTTGCATGTGGAGTGAGTGGTGGGATAAATGTGGCATGTCAATGGTTAATTCCGAAGCAGAAATCTCGGAGGTCCTGCACTTATTCATTTTGAACCAAACCCCAGGGAAAAGGGCAAGGTTTAAAGGTCCCGGCAGCTCAGTGTGAAGCAGAGAAACACCAGTCTGTTACACAGGGAACATGTTTCTCTAATGAATCGTGAATTAGTTTCATTAACCCTTTCACACCCACAATCGAGTCATCTCAATTTTGCATTGTAATGCGCTGAAAAGCACTTATTAGCATATCAAAGACCATTTTCACACCTTTTTAAAGCAAGATTAGGGTGTCCCCTGTGGATCAATGAGATCCTTTGTTTTATGTCTCTCCAAGCACCCTGGAAAGACATAAAACAATCTGCAAATAGCATCCCTAAACCTCACTGTAACAAAAAGTCCTAATAGATTACTTCTGCATTCCAGCAGTCAGGGATTTCTCAGAATACAGGGGGAGCTGTGGGGTCAGTCGCTGCTGTACAGGGATAAGATTCAGGGGGTTATAATGAGTGTAAATCCCTGTACAGTACAGATACAAGGTGTTGCTGTAATTGCCATACACAGGCATTATGCGGCACATACAGATACAAGGTGTTGCTGTAACTGCCATACACAGGCATTATGCAGCACATACAGATACAAGGTGTTGCTGTAATTGCCATACACAGGCATTATGCGGCATATACAGATACAAGGTGTTGCTGTAACTGCCATACACAGGCATTATGCAGCACATACAGATACAAGGTGTTGCTGTAATTGCCATACACAGGCATTATGCAGCACATACAGATACAAGGTGTTGCTGTAATTGCCATACACAGGCATTATGCAGCACATACAGATATTGCATTGCTAATAAACGCATTCTAATCACTACAAACCCCCATAAGCAGGAGATCTCACCATTTTATTATCTGTCTGCAGCACATTTACTGCATCTGCCTGTATGCTGATAATGCAGACCCCGTGTAAGCAGGAGATCTCACCATTTTATCATCTGTTTGCAGCACATTTACTGACACAAAGGCCATTTCTGCCTGTATGCTGATAATGCAGACCCCAGGTAAGCAGGAGATCTCACCATTTTATTATTTATCTTTATCACAGTTACTGTGTCTAACACACGGGCTAGTTCTGCTAAATGATAATAATGCAGACCCCGTGTGAAATTGTGTAAGATAAAGGACATCATGTAGAGCTCAGAATCTTACATTTCAACAATATTTCTGTAAAGGATAACCGAATACATGAAAATTAAAAATGAGCAAATGAACAGTATTTAATTTTTAAACTATCTCAGAATAACAGTTGCTTTGCGAAACTTCTATTTCACCCTATATTTAATTGTTAACTTCACATCCCATGTTCAAATAAACATTATGATAACATTTTTCAACAAAAATTGTTTGGTAGTGAAGGGGTTAATTATACCAAAAATTGCCAGTTGTAAGGTCAGATGCTCCTATCAGAAATGATTCAATAAAAGTCTACATGTTATTAAAATAAGAAGAAAAGGAATCCTGCACTAATAGTATCCGTGAAGGTGAATAGTATATGAGATGGGGTTGGGTATTCGTTTTCAGTTTATGTCATAGAAAGAAGCTCTGTCTGCTGGAAGAACAAGTCTCCGGGGATCCACTTTCCCCACCAGAAGATGATCCGTAACAGATTGTCTATCAAGCAATATTCATATAAAAAAAGGTTTAAACCGATTAACCACAAATAAAAGTCCGGGCGATGCACATTTTCATGTACACTACAGTATATTGCCAAAAGTATTGGCTCACCTGCCTTGACTCGCATATTAACTTAAGTGACATCCCATTCCTAATCCATAGGGTTCAATATGACGTCGCTCCACCCTTTGCAGCTATTACAGCTTCAGCTCTTCTGGGAAGGCTGTCCACAAGGTTTAGGAGTGTGTTTATGTGAATTTGTGACCATTCTTCCAGAAGAGCATTTGTGAGGTCACACACTGATGTTGGACGAGAAGGCCTGGCTCTCAGTCTCCGCTCTAATTCATCCCAAAGGTGTTCTATCGGGTTGAGGTCAGGACTCTGTGCAGGCCAGTCAAGTTCATCCACACCAGACTCTGTCACCCATGTCTTTATGGACCTTGCTTTGTGCACTGGTGCACAGTCATGTTGGAAGAGGAAGGGGCCAGCTCCAAACTGTTCCCACAAAGTTGGGCGCATGGAATTGTCCAAAATGTCTTGGTATGCTGAAGCATTCAGCGTTCCTTTCACTGGAACTAAGGGGCCAAGCCCAGCTCCTGAAAAACAACCCCACACCATAATCCCCCCTCCAAACTTTACACTTGGCACAATGCAGTCAGAAAAGTTCCGTTCTCCTGGAAACCGCCAAACCCAGACTCATCCATCAGATTGCCAGATGGAGAAGCACGATTCGTCACTCCAGAGAATGCGTTTCCACTGCTCTAGAGTCCAGTGGCGGCGTGCTTTACACCACTGCATCCGACACTTTGCATTGCACTTGGTGATGTATGGCTTGGATGCAGCTGCTCGGCCATGGAAACCCATTCCATGAAGCTCTCTGCGCACGGTTCTTGAGCTAATCCACATGAAGTTTGGAGGTCTGTAGCGATTGACTCTGCAGAAAGTTGGCGACCTCTTCGCACTATGCGCCTCAGCATCCGCTGACCCCGCTCCGTCAGTTTACGTGGCCTATCACTTCGTGGCTGAGTTGCTGTCGTTCCCAAACACTTCCACGTTCTTATAATACAGCTGACAGGTGACTGTGGAATATTTAGGAGCGAGGAAATTTCACGACTGGCTTTGTTGCACAGGTGGCATCATCCTATCACAGCTCCACGCTGGAATTCACTGAGCTCCTGAGAGCGACCCATTCTTTCACAAATGTTTGTAAAAACAGTCTGCGTGCCTAGGTGCTTGATTTTATATACATACATACAGAAAAAATGACGGCGCTCCCGTATTCACCAGAGCGGCTGCAACAGCCAGGAGTAACAGCCCAGTTCATGTATAAAACATAACAAGAGAAAAAAGATGTCATCTGCGCTCGTTTCTATATACCTCCTGATAGTGTTTTGTTTTACATGGAATTATATAGAAACGAGCGCAGATTACATCTTTTTTCACTTGATTTTATACACCTGTGGCCATGGAAGTGATTGGAACACCTGATTCTGATTATTTGGATGGGTGAGCCAATACTTTTGGCAATATAGTGTATTCATCAACAGATCTCCCTTAATTTACAGAAAAGCTTTGCTCACGTTTTATTAAAATAGCTATATTTATCATATATATATATATATATATATATATAGTGTATATATTTATAATTTACTTATTTTCCTGGATTTTAATCAAAATATTCAATTTATATTCATAGATTTAAGTATATCAAAAAAATTAGTCAATTTCTGTAAAATGTTCCTCATATTCTTGCTTGAAACATACTTTTATTCCTTTTGGTAATTTGTGCACAAGCATTGGCAATAAAAAAAATCATATGTTTAAAAAAGCTTTTTTCTTCTTAGTTTTATCACTTCAAAAAATAATCAATGCTCTCACTACTGTCACCGATGGATATTTTCAGCACAAAGACCTATATAGAAAGCCTGAGGAAAAACGTTTTATTAAAGAACTTTTTTAAATTTTTTTTAAACATTTGTGTTTATTTTTAAAAGACTTTTTTTAGTTTTGCAACATATCTTTTTATTATTTTTTTAAAAGACTTTTTTGATTATTTAGAAACATTTTTATTGATTTAACCCTTTCGCTGCTGAGGCTTTTCACGCCCCTGTGCTGAGGTAATTTTTACCGGTTTTGCTCATCATGTTTAAACGTGTTTTGAAGGCTTATTTTAGTATATGACCCAGACATATTATATATCGTTCTTTCCGTCAGACTCGGTAGATTCATAATATGTCATTATTATATGTATACGTCATGACATGTCTGTATATTATAAAAAAAAATGCAATAAAATATGTATTTTCAATAATTTACAATGTGTAAGGTGTTTTTTTTCACATTTTAACATGCGAGCAATTGCGGTTATATTTTGTATGGGGTGCGCTTGTTAAAAAAATTAGAGATGGGGTCTCGTTACATTTTTTTTGGGGAAAATGACACTATTTTTAACAAACGCACCGCATACAAAAATCGTTAGTGCAGCATCATTGTTCACCATAATAATTGAAATGGAAACAATATTGCTGCATTAACAAACCAAAAAAAAGAAAAAAAAAGTGTTATATTTATTTTTTATAATTTTTTTTTTAATTTCTTTTTATTTTTATTTTTCATTTCTTTTTTTTTTGACAAACTTTTTCACTTTCATGTTTGGTATCGTTGGAACGGACATGCTCTGGCCGATCCAACCATACCAAACATTGACCCCTAACTGCCACGGATCGGGAGATAGGGAGTTCCAATGAACTCCCTATCTCCACAGTTGGTGGCAGTTAGGGGTTAAGTCCAGGACTGGCGTCATCGTGCTACGCACGATGACGCCAGTCCTCAGGGGGAGTTCCCGGAGGCTTGGCCGACATCCAAGCTCCGGGAAAGGATAGCGAACCGGCGCTTTTCAGCGCCGATTCGCGATCCAGCTCCCCAGGGGTTAATGCCAGGCACCATTTGGAAGGGCAGGCTGTGCCCTTCCAAATGATGCCTGGGTTAACCCCCGCAGAGCCGCCGATCGGGAGGGAGAGAGGTCCGAAGGACCTCCCCCCTCCCTTTCAGGCGCCTCCTCCGCACATGCGGGGGGGGGGCGCCTGAATTAGGTGTCATCGCGCTGCCGCGATGACACCTAATACCAGCGGCTGCGGTTCCGGATGCGCGGCTGACATCAAGGATGTCAGCCCGCACCGGAGGGGCCAGCGATCGGCCGGAACCCGGCCGAACGCTGACCCCAATGGGAGGACGCGCTCAGCGGTAATGCGGATGACGCGCTCAGCGCGTCCTCCGCATTGAAGTGGTTAACCTCCTATTAGGAGGTTATTTTTTTTTACATTGCAGAGAAATTTTCCAAAGCCGGAGGGTAGCCGACGAACCGCCGAACACAGCGCAGACCAGCCGCAGGAGAAAGCCGTCAAAATGAAAATGCCAAATTTGAAACGCTGTTTGCAAAAAAAACTACTGAATGAAAATGTCTGGAATTTACAAATAAAATCCAATGAATGATAATAAAAAGGGCTGTTACAGAATAAAGAAAAAACACTATTAAAAATAAACTGAAAAAAAAATTGCCGAATAAAAACCAAAAAATGCCTAAAAAAATTTATAAATAAAAGAACTTTTTGCTGCAGATTAAAATAATAAATGGTTTATTAGATTTTGTATATGTAGCGCTGTGGTAAAATCTTGTTGTGGCAGTACCTATTTTTGGCCACAAGATGGAGACTATCGCGATCAGAGATACTGGACATTGGGACTACAATGCCCGGCATGCTTTGCGAGAAGACAGGAAGTGGGTGGAGACTGGAGACTTACATCCTCTGCCTCGTGGAGAACGGGGCAGAGCGCGCCAGGGAAGGAAAGAGAGCAGACGCACTGAAGAGATCACGAGAGGGCCTAGGCCAGAGACCAAGAGAGACCTGTTAGTCCAAAGAGGATCACCCAATCTGAGGAGAAGGAGACCCGCCGGAATCCAGGCATTGCTGCAGACCGGAGGAATCGAACGGAGAGCAGGCGGTGAGCTGGATAAGCTGTGTGGAGTCAGACAACGGATCCGGCCGCTAGTATCCCCAGTCAAAATCGGGTGGAGAGACGTCCTGGGTCAGCGGAGCCTAAAGCAATCGTCGGATGGGTGAGAGGCCTCCAAGGCTGTTTTATGATTAAAGGACGCTCTGCTGTTTTCTCCTTAAAATCCACAGGGCCCCAACTGACTAGTCGAAGACCTTCCTTTAATAAACTCACTGGCCAGTTGAACAGTACCCGGGTACCACACACATATATACACTTTTCACATTCTGGGACTTAACTTGTGCAGGACTCATTTCCTTTTACGAATCGGAACAGGGGTTAAAGATAAAGATACGTTCCGAATATATTTTTCTCTTTTCCGCTGCGCGTTTACCATAATACGAAGGGATTGTATGTTTGGGGTTTTGCTACGTGTCCCTTTTTCTGAACTATCGGGAAATTGCATTGCTTTTATGTTCGGTTGCGAATATTTTATTTTCCGAAATACGAAGCCTCGTGTTTCGTTTCTTTTCCGCTACGCGTTTTACCGTGATACGAAAATACTGTAATAATACTTGTGAATACCGTGTCTCAACATCTGCTCAAATATTTTAGTAAACTATTTAATGATAAAAACTCACAACTGTGTTGGAGTATATTTATTCCCTAGTGCGGGGAGACTGACCCGTGGTTCATTTTCAGCGGCTCCTCCGGGAGTGAGCACTACACGTGGGGGCTCGTTTCCGGGATCCAGTCTCTGGAAAAACCGCATCTAAAGGGTTAAATATGGATCCAGACACTGTTGCCGAGTTGTGGGGAGCACAGTAGCCAGTTAGAATGTTGTATAGTCATGGATATTCCCGCAGACACTTGGGCTGAAGTGCAGATTCGCCAGGCCGTGGCCACGCTAGCACCAGATCATCGGGGGTTAATACTGGACATTAAAAAAAACCCAGATACTTCTCACATGTATGTTCTTCTTGAATGGAGAAAGGGTGTTCCGCCATGTTTTCAGGGCACGAGCGTGAAACTGGCCGAAGAGGTGGAAGTCCAACTAATTCAGCCAAGTACGCCACGTGGCGAATCCGCAAGTGTTCCCGCGCCTAGTCCGTTGGCCATGATCGGGCCTGAATTTATCGTGGCTATTGGAGATCTACTGGCTAAATGTCAGAAAACAAGCCCTCCTCACACTAACTTCGGTTATCGACGGTTAAGAAATTTTACAGGAAACGTACCAACCCCGGCGGGAGAAGAAACCTTTGAGGAATGGGTGGAACAGGCGATGCAGGCTCTGGATGAGTGGATGTCCCTGAGGCCCAGAAAAAGCAAAGGATCACCGAGAGCTTAAAGGGACCTGCGTCAGAAGCGGTGAGAAACCTAAAACTGAGTAGAAAAGATTGTACTGCTTTAGATTACTTAAACGTTCTTGAAGAAGTTTTTGGACGAACTGAAAAGGCGGCCGAACTGGTATATCAGTACGAACAACCTATCAGAGAAGAGGTGAAAGGATGACCGAGTACATGAGGCGCCTGGATAAGATTCTACATCAGATACTCCTTAAGAAAGGGGCCGAACGGCCGAAGTAGATAAGATCCGAATAAAACAGATCCTGAGGGGCTCTCAACCTCTAGATCCAGTGATGATGCAGCTGAGAAGCAGAGCAGGTAACCAAGAGTTAAAGTACCTGGAACTGATCCGAGTTGTACGAGAGGAAGAGCTTTACTAGAAGAGAAATCTTTCAGGCGGGGGGAAAGGGCTTATGCACAACCTGTGAGACATAGCGACGGCCTGCAGCCTGAAAGCGACTCTCTAGATACCTATGGATCTGACGAGGACGAACAAGAACACCTAGTTGTTTTTAAATCTACAGAGAGGGCTGCCAAAGAATCGACCCTCCCTGAACGGGGTGAATTGTCCAAAACCGTCAAGAAAGTTCAGGAAGCTCAAGTTGAATTGCAACAAGCGCATGCGGAACTGTGCCGGGTATTGATGAAGGTGACAGAAATGCAGGCAGAAATGCAGAAATTCCTCACAGGTATGCAGACGACGGGAGTTGTTGTGGCGCCTGGTCCAAATCCTTTAACCAAATCTCAACAAGCAACTACGTCTCCGCTCTCTAAGAAGAGATGTTTCGGGTGTGGAGAAATGGGCCATTTCCGCGCACAGTGCAAAGGCCGAAAGCCTGAGAAGGATAGAGTCAAGGGATTGTTGGAAGCCCTGGAAGGACTGTTATCTACCTCACCGGCGGGAAATGCCAGAGGGCACCAGTAAAAGAGCAACCTGAGTTCCCGAGGGTTGAACCCCGCTCCAGAAACCAAGCAAAGACTAAGAGGGCGAGAAGGCCAAAAGCCGAGCCAACTGTAGAGCCTGCCAGGACTGAAAGAGTCACTCCCTTAGCATCCGGGTCTACGTCATGGGGGAGCAATGCACGGCAAAAACCTGCACGGGCCAAGAAAAAGGCCCGGGTACAGCAAACTGGGTCTAAGTGTCCGGATACCGCCACAAAATTTCCCGACCAACTGATAGGTCCTTCTCCTATTGTGCCAATCCAAGTGGAAGGAGTCTACACCAAAGCCCTGTTGGATTCAGGGGCTCAAGTGACATTGATCTACAGAGACTTCTACGAGAAACACTTAAAGCACATTCCTTTGCAAGAATTGAAGGATTTGGAAATATGGGGTATCGGCACTGAGAAACTCCCTTACGACGGGTACCTGCAAGTGAAGTTGGAGATCGGATCTGAAGTCATCGGGCAGTCTGGGGGTTGCGATGCATTGGCCATTGTGTGTCCTCGACCCTCGGGTGCGAACAGAAGCTCCCTGATAGTGGGGACGAATACTGACCTGGTGCGGCGTCTCTTGACGCCTATCGTGTTGGAAGAAGGTTCAACTCAAGGAGTACACCCAATGTTATGTCCAGTCTATCAGAGGATGGTTGAAGAACGAAAGGCACCTGCCGAGGTGGGAAGACTGTGGAGACTGGGTGGAACAGAGAAGGTTCTGCAAGCAGGAGAAGTAGCGAGCTTCCGGGCTTCAGTCAAGTTGAACGGGTCGCAACCAGGCCCCTATGTGGTGCTGGGAACCGATTTTGATCATGGGAGCGAAACCGGAGTCGAAGTAATTCCTGAAATAATCTCCACAAGGCTCTGAAGAGAACACGGGGAAGAGTCTCGGTCAGTGTGTGCAACGTGACGGATTTCCCAGTAGTCCTTAAAGCACGAATGCCTATTGGGCAAGTAGAGTCTGCT